>ONZH01013915.1:0-25849 GCA_900303285.1 Rhinella marina | reverse complement strand
CTGAATCTACCTTACAGGTCAATTAGAACCAGCTATAAAGAATCGTTGCAGAGGCCCAAGATCCTACTAGAGAACCAAAAGCCACGCCTTTTACACCAATTCACTGATTCCACATACATTTCGACAGAACTTGTTCTATTACACGCTTATACAAGCAGAGCCCCCCCAGACAGCGTGGAGATGGCAGTGGCAGCAGCATCAGCAGACTATAAAGTGGCACGACGACAGTGTGGCCAGGTGGCAGCAGCATGAGTAGGCAACAGAGTGGCAGAATGACAGACCCTGGAAGTGGCAGCAGCAGTGAAGTAGTAGTTACAATTTGGAGGCCACAGAGTGCACAATTACATAATTTTGACGTAGCGGCAGCTAGGAGACGGCATGTGCAGTCGGCGCGGCAGCAGAATCACGGGCTGGAGAGTGGCATGGTGACATACCCTGAAGAAGCAGACCGTAAAAAAGAATTTCTCGGCCTTTTGGTTTAAGATCAACTGTAGTATATGTTCTTATCAATATCGAGGCTGGTTATGCCAGCGGACGGGAACGTAAAGACAAAGGAGTTGCAGTGAAGGCTCCAGCTTTGCCTCAACTGTGGTAAAATGTCAGTATTGACACAGTACGCCAAGAAAGCTTGGAGTTCCATCTTGAGATCGAGCTGGTGGTCTGAAAGGAGCTGAGCTACCACCCTGCCTCTCGCCTCCCCCATGCTCATCGCTGAGTGTACCGGGGGCGAGAATTGTTTACTTTTTAAAAATTCGAGTGTTCAAAACAAACAGGGTTTCCTGTATACTTGAGCTATGAATAATGGAATAGGACTATAGAACGTACCAAAAATTTACGAGTGACATGCTGCTGCCGAACAGAAGGTCCAAAAAATTATAATCAATTTTACTAGACCAACGAGTGGCAACGTAACAGCAGCTGCAAGAGGCAGCAGCAGTCGGACAAATTTACTAGGCCAACGAGTGGCACTGTAAAAGCAGCTGCAAAAGGGAGCAGCAGTCGGACAAATTTACTAGGCCAACGAGTGGCACCGTAACAGCAGCTGCAAGAGGCAGCAGCAGTCGGAAAAATTTACTAGGGCCAACGAGTGGCACCGTAACAGCAGCTGCAAGAGGCAGCAGCAGTCGGAAAAATTTACTAGGCCAACGAGTGGCACCGTAACAGCAGCTGCAAGAGGCAGCAGCAGTCGAATACATTTCAGGCCACAGAGTGGCACCAGTAACAGCATCTGCAAGAGCAGAAGTCGAATACATCTCAAGGCCACAGGAGTGGCACAGTAACAGCATCTGCAAGAGGCAGCAGTTGAATACATTTCAAGGCCACAGAGTGGCACAGTAACAGCAGCTGCAAGAGGCAGCAGCAGTCCGGAAAAAATTTACTAGCCCAACGAGTGGCACCATAACAGCAGCTGCAAGAGGCAGCAGCAGTCAGACAAATTTACTAGGCCAACGAGTGGACAGTAACAGCAGCTGGAGAGGCAGCAGCAGTCGGAAAAATTTACTAGGCCAACGAGAGGCACCGTAACAGCAGCTGCAAGAGGCAGCAGCAGTCAGACAAATTTACTAGGCCAACGAGTGGCACAGTAACAGCAGCTGGAAGAGGCAGCAGCAGTCGGACAAATTTACTAGGCCAACGAGAGGCACCGTAACAGCAGCTGCAAGAGGCAGCAGCAGTCAGACAAATTTACTAGGCCAACGAGTGGCACAGTAACAGCAGCTGCAAGAGGCAGCAGCAGTCGGACAAATTTACTAGGCCAACGAGAGCACCGTAACAGCAGCTGCAAGAGGCAGCAGCAGTCAGACAAATTTACTAGGCCAACGAGTGGCACCGTAACAGCAGCTGCAAGAGACAGCAGCTGCAAGAGGCAGCAGCAGTCGAATACATTTCAAGGCCACAGAGTGGCAAAGTAACAGCATCTGCAAGAGACAGTCAAATGCATTTCAAGGCCACAGAGTAGAACAGTAACAGCATCTGCAAGAGGCAGCAGTCGAATACATTTCAAGGCCACAGAGTGGGAGAGGCAGCAGGAGTCGTACTAATTTTAATGAGACAGACTGGCACAGTGACATAACCTGGGAGAGGCAGCAGCAGTCATAAAAATTTAAATGCAACATACCGTAGAGTGGCACAATTACATAATTTGGAGGTAGCGGCAGCTAGGAGACAGCGTTTGGAGACGGGTAGCAGCATGAGTAGGCCACAGAGTGGCACAATTACATAATTTGGAGGTAGCGGCAGCTAGGACACAGCGCGTGGAGGCGGCGGCAGCAGCATGAGTAGGCCACAGAGTGGCACAATTACATAATTTGGAGGTAGCGGCAGCTAGGACACAGCGTGTGGAGGCGGTGGCAGCAGCATGAGTAGGGCCACAGAGTGGCACAATTACATAATTTGGGAAGGTAGCAGCAGCTAGGACACAGCGTGTGGAGGCGGCAGCAGCATGATTACGCCACAGAGTGGCACAATGACATAATTTGGAGGTAGCGGCAGCTAGGATACAGCGCGAGGAGGCGGCGGCAGCAGCATGAGTAGGCCACAGAGTGGCACAATTACATAATTAGGAGGTAGCGGCAGCTAGGACACAGCGTGTGGAGGCGGCGGCAGCAGCATGAGTAGGCCACAGAGTGGCACAATTACATAATTAGGAGGTAGCGGCAACTAGGACACAGCGTGTTGAGGCGGCAGCAGTATGAGTAGGCCACAGAGTGGTATAATCACATAATTTGGAGGTAGCAGCAGCTAGGACACAGCGTGTGGAGGCAGCAGCATACCGTAGAGTGGCACAATTACATAATCTGGAGGTAGTGGCAGCTAGGACAAAGCGTGTGGAGGCGGCAGCAGCAGCATCAGGCCACAGAGTGGCATGGTGACATAGCCTGGAGGTGACAGCAGTAGCAGCATGAGGAGACCTGATTCTTGAGGTGGCAGCAGCATCAGAAGGCTACATATTGGGTCAGTGACAGAGTGGAGAGGTGAGTGGCAATACCAGTCACTGGTAAAGATGCTGGGTGGTAGAAGGAGCAGCTGACAGATGTGTGGCATCAGGCGGGTGGCAGCATCATAAGAGTGGCTGAGGCAGGTAGCCCGAAGAATACAGTCTCATTTGTCAAGGTTTGGATGACGCATCATGGCTGATCTAATCTAATGCATCAGGCGTTGGTGGGTGGAAATCCTGGCTGATCCAAACCCAGGGGCGTAGCTAAAGGCTCATGGGCCCTGGTGCAAGAGTTCAGCTTGCCCCCCCCCCTTCCTTCAGCGCTAGTGCACCTAGCTTTTCTGCTGGGCCAAGTCAAAATTGAAGCCCCCCCATGCCAAATTCTCACCCTAACCTTTTCCCTCCTAACATTACATATATCACTACAGAACATACAGGGTAAGGCTACATTCACACGACAGTTGTTTTTGCAGCCTCCGATCTGCATATTTTGCGGCTCAGATGCGGAGCCATTCGCTTAAATGAACACTGTGTGCTGTCCGCATCTGTATGTCCATTCCTATTTTTGTCCATTTTGCGGACATAGATAGGTATTATTACAGTGGATCTGCAAAAAAAACGGATGCCATACGGAACATCATCCTTTTTTTGCGGATCCGCAATTTGCAGACTGCAAAACACAATGTTCGTGTGAATGTAGCCTAATACAGCGCCCCATACCTCGTACATCCAGTGACGTCTCCTCTGATGTAGATCTTCTCTTTCCTCATCTTCTCCTTTTAGACCAGATACCATTTTTCAGCCATTTATCATCTCTGCAGTTTGACCATCATCCTCCCGTCTGCTGGACAAATCATCCTACCACCCCCAGTACTGTGCCACTAGTGCCACACAGATAGTGCCATTCAATAATTATTGGTGCACAGTGTCCTAAAATAACTGCTCCCAGCAAATAGTGTCCCTGACAGTAATAGTGTAAACATATCGTCCCCCAGAAATAACTGCGCTGTGCTGATATGTGCCAGGGTGCCCCCGACAGTAGTAGTGCCCCCAAAGTCCGAACTAATAATTCTCTGCCATGGTGCCCCCCACAGTAATAGTGCTCCCAAAGTCCCAACTAATAATTCTCTGCCAGAGTGCACTTGTTAATAATAATGCCCCCAACAGTACTAATGTCCCCACTGTGCCCCAGAAGTAATAATGCTTCCAATGTGCCAGTAAGAAGTGCCCCAATAATGTGCCAGTATGAAGTGCCCCCCCAGTGCCCCCCAATAATGTGCCAGTAAGAAGTGCTCCACACCCATAGATGCCCCCAAATTATGTGCCAGTAAGAAACACCCCAATAATGCACCAGACGTTCCCCCCATTGATTCCCCCCCAAAATCATGTGCCAGTAAAAAGTGTCTCACCCCCATGGATGCCCCCAAATTATGTGCCAGTAAGAAATGCCCCCCAAATTATGTGCCAGTAAGAAATGCCCCATGTGCCAGTAAGAAATGCCCCCAGTGCCCCCATGTGCCAGTAAAAATGCCCCCATGTGCCAGTAAGAAATGCCCCCAGTGCCAGTAAAAATGCCCCTAGTGCCAGTAAAAATGCCCCCAGTGCCCCCATGTGCCAATAAGAAATGCCCCCAGTGCCAGTAAAAATTCCCCCAGTGCTCCCGTGCCATTAAGAAATGTCCCAAAGTGCCAGTAACAAATATCCCCCAGTGCCAGTAAAAATGCCCCCAGTGCCCCCATGTGCCAGTAAAAATGCCCCTAGTGCCCCCATGTGCCAGTAAAAATGCCCCCAGTGCCCCCATGTGTCAGTAAAAACGCCCCCAGTGCCCCCATGTGCCAGTAGGAAATGATGCCCCCAGTGCCAGTAAAAATGCCCCCAGTGCCAGTAAAATGTCCCCAGTGCCAGTAAAAATGCCCCCAGTGTCAGTAAAATTCCCCCAGTGCCCCCAATAGAGCTCCGATCCGTGATTGCAACAATAAAAAAAATAAACACTAATACTTACCTCCATGGAGCTGGCAGCGATGCGATGCAGGCCTCTTCCGGCCTGTGTCCCGCGCTGTACGGCTCAGGAGGCGCGATGACGTCATTGCGCCGCCTGAGTCGGCCTCTGATAGGCTGCAGGCCTAGTGCCTGCAGCCTATCAGAGGAACGGGCAGGGGAGACGCCTCTCCCTCCCCTGCCCCACAGTACAGGCATCTGCATACAGATGACTATGGAGATGAGCGCTTCCACAATGAAAGCACTCATCTCCCTCTGCCCCGCCGCCGCCTCTAACTGTGTGCAGGGCCGCGCCGCACCTTCTCTAATTGGCGGTGCGGCCCTGCAAGTGGCTTAGGGGCCCGGTTGCAACTGCAACCGCTGCGACCCCTTTAGTTACGCCGCCTGATTCATCTTGACAAAGGTGAATCTTTCCACATTTTGGAAGGACAGGTGAGTTCTCCCTAGGGTAACTATGGCCCCCGCCGCACTGAACACCCACTCTGATGCCACACTACTAGCCGGGCAGGACGGCTTCTCCAGTGCAAACTCGGCCAGTTGTGGCCACAAATCCAGTTTGGCTGCCCAGTAGTCCAGCGGATCTTCAATGTGGGGTGGCAGGGTGCTGTCCAAGTAGGCCACTACCTGCTGGTTCAGGGTCTGCTCCTGGTCTACCTGCTGCTGCTGCTGGTGAGTACTGCTGATGCTCATCAGCGACTCCAGACTCAAGTTGCTGCTGATGGAGCTGGTACTGCTCCTACCCCCCCACAGCAGCCGTGGCAGTGGTACGTGAGCGCTGAGGGACCCCCCGGTCAGACTTGCGAGAGGATGGACGATGACGCAGATAGGCAGCAGCCAACTGACTACATAGGATGTCTCTATAGTACTTCAGTTTGTCCTCCCTCTCCGTAGGTGAAAAAAAGGCCCCCATTTTAGACCGGTAGCAAGGGTCCAAGAGGGTGGAGAGCCAGAAGTCATCCCTCTTCCGGATGGTGACTATTCGGCTGTCACTACGTAAGCAAGTGAGCATACATCGGGCCATTTGCGCAAGTGACTCGGAGGGACTCCCTGCCTCCAACTCCTCTGTATACTGCCATGGTGTCTCTGGGTCATCTGCTTCATCTTCCTCATCTCCCTCTACCTCCTCTGGCTGCTCCTGCTCGTCCTCTTCTGTCACCTGGGTAGAAAAACCACTAAATGCTTGTGCTCCAATGTCCTCCTCCTCCTCCAGTTCAGCCCCCACCGGACTCATGTGGCCTTGAGATGCAGTCTCCACGTCTCCAGTCCCCTGACCAGAAAGATTTTACAGCATCTGTTCCAGGACATGAAGCAGTGGAATGACGTTGTTCATACCGTAGTCCTGGCGACTGACAAATAATGTGGCCTCCTCAAAGGGCCTGAGCAAGCGGCAGGTGTCACACATGAGCTGCCACTGGCTGACATCAGAATTACACAGGGGAGTACTCCTGTCCGCTTGGATCATTAAGAAATCGTTTATGGTCTTTCTCTGTTCGTTGCAGTCGGTCCAACATATGGAGGGTAGAATTCCAACGGGTGGAAACATCACATATCAGCCTATGTTGGGGGATGCCATTCTGCAGCTGCAGCTCAAGGAGGGTGTGCTTGGCGGTGTAGGAATGGCTAAAGTGCATTCAAAGTTTCCTGGCCATTTTTAGAATGTTTTGCAGTTGGGTATAAGACTTGAGGAACCGTTTGACAACCAGATTAAATACGTGCGCCATGCAGGGCGCATGGCTCAGCCCCCCCTTGGCACAGCGCGGACACCATGATCTTTCCGTTATCTGTCACCATGTTTCCGATTTTTAGTTGTTGCGGAGAAAGCCAGCAATCGATTTCTTCTTTCATGACGCGGAGCAGTTCCTCCCCTGTGTGACTTTGTTCGCCCAGGCAAACCAGGGGTAGAACTGCGTGAGACCGCCGTGCCCTGCACATGTGGTGGGGAAGGAACCGAACATTAGAGCAGGATCAGCAGTTTGACAATGAGGAGGAGAAAGTGGCGTCACCTGTTCAAGTTGCTCGTGTGGCTGGGCAGGAAGCACATTGACCCAGTAGGCCATAAAGGACATGTACTGGCCTTGATCGTAATTACAACTCCACACGTCGGCGCTGCCGTGCACTTTGGCAGACACCGACAGGCTCAAGGACTGGGCCACCTTCTCTTCTACATATTTGTGCAGGGCTGGGACTGACTTTTTGGCAAAGAAATGACGGCTTGGGACTCTCCACCTCGGCTTGGCACAAGCCATCAGTTCTCTGAACGGTGCAGAGTCCACCAGTTGAAAAGGGAGGGACTGCAGCACGAGCAACTTGGACAGGAGCACGGTCAGCTTCTGCGCTGTAGGATGGCTGGATGCGTACTGCTGTCTCTTTGCAATCACCTCGGTAAACGACTGCTGCCGTAATGAGTGGCGAGGAATAAGAGGAGGAGGAGCAAGAGCATCTGGAGCGGTAGATAATGATAGACAGTTCAGTTAGACACCCTTCTGCAGAGGTGCTGGAGCCTTGACTGCCTGAAATGGGATGCATGCCACTGGGTGATGCTGCTGTTGCTGCTGCCGACTGGACCGCCACATCTGAGCCATGGTTCTCCCAGGCCACTTTGTGGTGACGCTGCATATGTTGGCACAGGGCCGTGGTGCCAACATTAGCATCCTGGCCACGCTTCACTTTCTGACCACAGATTCTACATATAGCCATGGTTACCTCCTCAGGCGTCTTAACAAAAAACTTCCACACAGCCGAGTAGGCGATTTTACCACCAACACTCCGCACTGACGGAGTAGTACCTCCGCTGCCTGGCTGAGCCCCTGCACCGCTCTTTTCAAGGCCGGAAAGCACCTGCGAAGAGTGCGGTCTACCCCGTGCCCGTTTGGCTCCCGACCTCGCACTGCTGCCACTCCGCTGACTAACGGCCACACTACCGACTTGCTGCCTGCGCCGCTGCCTGACACGCAAGCTGTCAGTCTCGTCTGCAGATGATGATGATGATGATGAAGCCCTTGCTTCACCCGGCTCCCAAGTGCGATCGGCTACAGTTTGCACGTCGCTAATGTCCTCCTCAACTGTCTCGGTGTACAAAGCTTGACCGCTCTCAACATCACCTCCCACTACACTCTACTCATCAGTACTTGACCGCCTACTGGAAGGAGCGGATTTCTGCCCCACCTCTTGGCTTCCCAGTAGCTGCTGACTGTCTTCAAGTAGTTCTTCGTTGCTGTATAGTGGTGCAGAGCCCACAGCATATAGTACTTCTCTGGCTGAGGGAACTGAAAAGGACAGAGGCAGGTTGAGGACAGGTGAGGGCACTGGAGCTGCTCCAGGCCCATGCCAAATAAGGGTTGTGTCTGACGAACCCACCGACTCTTGGCTGGGGGTGTCAGATGTCATCTGGGAGGAAGTGGATGAACGAGTCAACCATTTAAGAACCGCTGGGTTGGTGGTTAACACGCGACCACTAGATGACACCGGTAGCTCTGGCCTCGTCAAGTGACCACGACCATCTGGCCACGTCCCTTTCCTCTGCTGCGACCTGTGCCTATTCCAGAAACATTTGTGCCACTGCCCCTCCCCTGTGAAGGGCCTGTCACCTCTCTGTCTGACATACTGCTTGATAAAAAATTTAAAATTAAAGGGAACCTGTCACCTAAAAAATACCTTCCAAGCCGCCAGCATTACCTTAAAGTAGCCAGTAGTAGGTTTCTAAAGCTCCTTTTCTTCCTCCGGTCAGCTGTGCCAAAATCTTGAAAAATAAACTTTAATCCTCTGAATTCGCTATGTCACAGCAGAGTTTGAAGTCAAGGGGGCAGCGGCCTCCTCGCTTCAAGTCAGGATAACCGTGCCCCCTTTCCCTGCCCCTAAGCCTCTGATTGACAGGCAGTTCACTAAAGCCGTCTGAAGTCTCGCGCATGCGCCGATGTCTCTATTCCCTCGATGTGCACTGAGCATTGAGCCGATGCGCAGGCGCGGGAATAGAGATCGCGATGTACTAGTCTTCAGGCAGCTTTGCTGTCAATCAGAGGCTTACGGGCAGGGAAAGGGGGCGCGGTTATCCTGACTTGAAGCGAGGAGGCCGCTGCCCCCTTGACTTCAAACTCTGCTGTGACATAGCGAATTCAGAGGATTAAAGTTTATTTTTCAAGATTTTGGCACAGCTGACCGGAGGAAGAAAAGGAGCTTTAGAAACCTACTACTGGCTACTTTAAGGTAATGCTGGCGGCTTGGAAGGTATTTTTTAGGTGACAGGTTCCCTTTAAAGGAAATTAAGAATCCCCCAAACAATATACTTTGCTCACTGCCTTGCACAAAGGCTTAACTATTTCTTTAAGAAATACCGGGTTTACAATGGGTTGCTGAACTGCAGTACAATGGGTTACTGCACAGCACTACACACTATATGACGATTTTCTTTTTCTATGGCGACTGATGCTGCATATAGTTATTTAAAATGAACAACCCACAAACACGTTTTTTTTTGGCAATTCAACTTCACTGAAGAAGTTAGCACTATATGGTGCTTGTCTGTTTGTATGGCGAATAACGCCGCAAATAGTTATTTAAAATGAACAACCCCACAAACACAGCTTTTTTTTTTTGGCAATTCAACTTCACTAAAGAAGTTAGCACTATATGGCGCTTGTCTGTTTGTATGGCGAATAACGCCGCAAATAGTTATTTAAAATGAACAACCCCACAAACACGGATTCACAGTGTTTTGGCAATTTAACTTCACTGAAGAAGTTAGCACTATATGGCGCTTGTACGTTTGTATGGCATCTGACGCAGCAAATAGTTATTTAAAAATGAACAACCCCACAAACACGGCTTTTTTTGGCAATTCAGCTTCACTGAAGAAGTTAGCACTATATGGCGCTTGTCTGTTTGTATGGCGACTGACGCCGCAAATAGTTATTTAAAATGAACAACCCCACAAACACGGCTTTTTTTTTTGGCAATTCAACTTCACTGAAGAAGTTAGCACTATATGGCGCTTGTCTGTTTGTATGGCGAATAACGCAGCAAATAGTTATTTAAAATGAACAACCCCACAAACACGGCTTTTTTTTTTGGGCAATTCAACTTTACTGAAGAAGTTAGCACTATATGGCGCTTGTCTGTTTGTATGGCGACTGACGCCGCAAATAGTTATTTAAAATGAACAACCCCACAAACACGGCTTTTTTTTTTTTTTTTGGCAATTCAACTTCACTGAAGAAGTTAGCACTATATGGCGCTTGTCTATTTGTATGGCGAATGACGCTGCAACTATTTCTTTCACATTTACAAGCTGCCAATCACGGATTATATATGTTTCTCCCCAACACAACCCAAAAGATATATATATTTTTTCTTTTTTTAATTTTTTCTTTTTTTAATTATTTTATTTAGTTTTTTTTTTTTTTTTTTTTTTTAATGTACCCCAAACAAGGCTCTGACCCTCTTACTGCACTGCAACAAGGGACACTAGTGGTGCTTCTTTGAATAAAGCACCCCAAAACAGCCTTTAGAACAGAGTGCAGTGCTGTATAACAGGCTAACCCCAATGCCCAGTCACTGCTGCTCAGTGTACCAGAATAGCGATTTCACTGCCTGATAATCCCCTATGGATTCTGTCTAGAAATCGACCCTTTCCTATCCCTGCAATTCAGATTATCTATCCCTGATCTCCTCATTTCTTTTCTTTAGCAACGTTTTTCTATCACTTGCCCTATCTCTCCTGATGTCTGTCTCTGGTCTAAAATCAATTGCAAATGGCGGATTCCAGTTCTGCAGAGCTATTTATAGGGTTGTGACATCACAGGACCTGGCTGGCTGCTAATTGGCTACATGTCTGCATGTGATCGCATTGTGCGTGTTTACTTCTTTGTCCCAGAAATCCTTCCCCCATGTCATGCCATGTGCTTGTGGCCATTTTAGGAAAAAAAAAAAAAAGATTTGTTACCACAAATCGCCATGAAATTCGCTTTCGTGGCGAATCGAATTTTCCATGAAATTTGTAACAAATTCCATTTCGTCAGCTCCGATTCGCTCATCTCTAGTGAGGATGTTTTATCTTGCTAACGATAATTAGTAGACTTGGTAAAGTGTTCTTCAGCAGTGTCATCATAGGGATTTTAATCACAGACGGGACTTGAGTGTTATAATTAGGATTATAAGAAAATCTCTCTGATAATCCAGCTATATATATATATTAGCTCTTCAGAACATTTTAGACATACAATATGAAGAAGGATAACGCACATAATTTCCTTTTTTATTATCTAACTCTGTTTAAATCTTCTTTTTGCTCAGAGATGGGAAATCTTTCTGCTCAGAGATGGGAAATCTTCTTTCTGCTCAGAGATGGATACTTTTTATTTGAACTTTTGGTCAAGTAGCAAAATTACCATCAAATGGTATTACTGAAAGTACGTACATATCTGCAAGAAGAAATATTTTCTTTTTCAAGAACATCCACATAATACTAGAAAATCTCCTAAAATGCAATAAGCTCCACAAAAGTAATTTCCCTTGAAAAAGTTGGACTTTCAAACAAAATATATAAAAAGTTTTAAATTACTCAATTAACTTTGCAGTATAACAGGCTGAACTGGATGGAAGGATGTCTTTTTTTTAGTCTTACAAACTATCTTACTCTGTTACTATGATAATTGTTGTTCGTAACACATTGAGGCAATATTAGAGGTAAAGGAGAGCTCAGGCTATAAAATGAATATTAACACTTATAAAGGGTCTGTCAACACTTTTGACCCTGTGAAACTGCTGACAGTGCTAGTTATGGGCCGTGGACAGCTATTTAAAGATACATTTGTTCATGTTTGTGCAGTGTCGGACTGGGATTCCTTGGGAGCACCTGAAGAAATTAATTTCGGGGATCAACACTTATATATTCAATAAAGTCTAATAGGTTTGATTTAAAAAAATAGAATCTAGTGGCAACTGGTTAGTTCCAATGGCAGGTCCAAATGGTATTTTTTTGTCCTGGACCTTTGGGGCCCACTATGGTATAAGAGCCTCTGTCTACCAGAGGATCCTCTTGTTCTCTAGTGGGCCATTTAAATTTGGTGTGTTTCCCTCCCACAAGTGCCCCAAAGGCAGTTCCTCATACTGAGGTGCTTTTGTCTCTCTGTACTGAGCTACTTCACAATCCCTACCCTTTGCTCAGAGTTATGACATGTTCCTCCATGTTCAATCCTATCTGCCTGCCCATGAACTGTGCTGAGACTGCAGTCTTATGAGCCACCTACACTATCCCTTAGGCTACCTACACATCTGCTGCAAGATAGGCATGCTATACTGTCCTCATTAACTCCTTCTGCAGTTCCCAGGCTGAGGGGTGCAGAAACTTTAGATACAGATGGCCAGTCCACCCCAAAGTGTGGTGGGTGTCAGAGGCAATAATTCTTTCCATAGTAGCAAAGCCTTTCTGCCATAAACAAGCAAATACCTATCTGTCTAAAGCTTGCGCCGCCTTAATGGTTCTGGACACTCTAAAATGACTGGATTCTTTCAGTTGAAATCTCAGAGACAAAGAGTGTTTGGACTTGGGGCTAGCACTCAGGAGCTTGCACATATAGGCCTTCTCCCCTATTATGCTAGACTCACTCTCTCTACTAACAAGCCTGGGAGCGAGCCAAGTACATCACCCTGGTAACCTAAACAGTCTACCAATTTGTTAACCGTTTGTTTGCCTTATACATTGCTATTGAGTACATAAACAAATCACAACATTTTATTTGTCAACATTACATTAATTCTTTGGGAATAATTAACCATTTGCAGTAGTCCTACTGGGGAACAACACTTCCTAGGTTATTCGGCAAAGGTAAAGCAGTGATATCTTGTCTATAAATGTATACCCACACAGGTCATATTTTGGTGTGCAGCCTCTGCACCAAATCGACAGAAAAAAATGCTGTTTTTCTTGCACATTTTGACACAGATTTGGATGTGGATTACACCCTTTGATTTACACGCAAAGGTTTTAATTATCTGCACTGGATTCAGATGTAGATATTTTCAGTGACATCCAGTTTTCTGCTGTTGTGTTTCCTGTGGATTTCCGTACGCAATGCCACTGCAGATTGTATCCACCAAGTGTGGCCATATCGTTACCGTTCTTCTCTGCACTAAAAAAGTGTTTGAGAAATCAGATAAGTTGTCAACTTCAGTGCTAATCGTTTTATGATGCATAACCTTTACTAGCCCTGACCTCAGATTTGTATGACCACACTTTTGTGGTCTGGTATTCCACTTTAGAAACACCAACTGGAACTTGTCAGCAGTTGATTCCTATCGATACCAAAGTCAACTTCGGATTCCTATTTTAAAATGTTTTTAAATATGCATATAGGAATACCAAAGTCATTCACCAAAGTCTTGAGCAACTTCGGCCGAGACAAACTTTTTCTACATGGAGCTCATACATTTTAATGCTGTGCAGGAACAGCATTACACATACAGTTTTTTAACTAATCGACTTCGGATTTATGATCTGAAGCTCAATTCGTTCAAGGCTAATAGTGACCCCCAAAAATAATTGAGCTTAGCTGATATGGTGTCAGAATACACCACAAAGTAAAAGTTTTTCCAAAACTTCCACCAATAGTAATAATTCTCTGCTAGAGTGCACTTAGTGTTAACAGTGATTCTACAGTGCCCCTAATAGTAATAATTTCCCCATTGTAACCCTCAAGTAATAATGCCCCCATAGTGCCCACAACTAGCAATCATGTGCCCCATAGTCCCCGAGTAGTAATAAAACCCACCATGACACCAGTAGTAATGAATCCCCTTATAATGCGTTCCAATAGAAAATGTCCCTAATGTATGCAGTAAAAAAATACCCCCTTATAATACGTGTCAGTACAAAAATGCCCCTTCCCTGTCAGTACAAAAAAATACCTCACAATTTTAGCCAGTACAAAAATACTCTCTTGTAATGTGTGCCAATACAAAAAAATGCCCCCTTATAATGTGTGCCAGTACAAAAATGCCCCTTATAATCAGTGTGCCCGTACAAAAATGTCAGTACAATAATAATAATGGCACACGTTATAATGTCCCATTATAACGTGTGCCACTACAAAAAATGCCCCTTTTAATGTGTGTTGTACAAAACATGCCCCCTTATAATGTGTGCCAGTACAAAAATGTCCTCTTATAACATGTGCCAGTAGAAAACAACTCCCCCTTATAACGTGTACAGGTAAAAAAAAATGCCCATTATAATGTGTTCCAATAGAATAAAATGCCCCCTTATATGTGCCAGTAGAAAAATGCCTCCTTAAAACGTGTGCCAGTGCAAACCCCCCCCTTTAATGCCCCTTTTTGGCACCCACAATGACCTACACTCCATAGTGGTCCAATAGCATGCTTCAAAGGATAAATAATATACTTTATAATAAACGTAAATACTGACCTTCATGCGGCTGTCAGCGATGTGGTGGAGGACACAGAACTCTTCTGGTCCGTGCCCTGAGCAGCCCAGCTCAGGCAGTGTTATGATGATGATGTCATTGCAACGCCTGTGCTGACCTCTGAAAGGCTACAGGCACTAGGCCTGAAGCCTTACTTGGATATTTAAATGGTTATTTTTTATTTGCCATCTTAATTTCTTCTGGGTGGGGCTGGGTATGGTTGGATTGATTATTTTGTTTTCCATTTAACATGTTTATAATTGCAATATTTGAAATTAAATTTAAAAAAAAAAACTTAAACTATGCCCTCCCCTGGTTTGGTCAAGCCAAATTCAATAGGTACATTATGGGTCAATGCTCCTGTGTCAAGGCCTGAGACAGACATAAAATGACTAAAAAATACAGCTCTCAAAGGATCTTCAGAGTATACAGAGGAGGGTATACAGAGGATTATCTCTGAATAAACAACATTTTAAAGGAAGAAGTAGCTAAAGAATAAGTTAGGTCTCACTCCTGTTTCATGGGGACAAGAATTTGATGCAACAAGATGGCTACAAGCTAACCAAAACAGCTGAATATTACAACAAATATTATTTTGATGACTCTTGACTTGTGCTACCCAAATAACCCCTTTAATCTCACATATATTTGCTGTGTCCTTCCTAAACGGAAGGCATCTATGGCTGCTTCAGAATCTGCAACTAGTTTTAGCAGACAGCTTAGAAGTCATGGTCAGTATCTCAGCTGCTTCTTTCAATCCCTGGCAGGTTTATGTCCCTTGATTTCCACTTTGGGCCTATTATGTCTTTTGTAGAAGAGATGACCATACTGTACTTAAAGAGATCATTCTGAAGATTGAAAAAATCTATAGATTTTCAGTCTGAGTCTGGTGTGTTTCTCTTCTTTTCCTTGGTTGCGAAAAAAAAAAAAAAACATCCAAAGGCAAGCTCCTTGTGATACAGACCCATTGAATTAATCAAAACTTTCCAGAATCTGCTTAAGCGACACATATATCAGCCTAATACTGGATAAGAGAAAAGGTAGACTACCAAAATCAAATCTCAGGTGCCATGAAACCATGTAGTTCACTTATTTATTAGGAAGAAGATGGCGGCAGAGGGTTTGCAGCTAATGGGAAGCATTTATGATGGTAAAATGGATTCTTTTCGCGTTATAAAGGATGTAGCACTAATATTGACCACAAAGAGCGTATTGCAAATCAAATCATATCTATTGTTTGCTTTTTGGGCATTTTGTAGTATCAGCTAGTATTGTCTGTACTGTACTGATATGCAAGGTATGAGTTACAATTAGAGTTGATCGAACGTGCTCGTAATGAGCACTGTACTGCTCGGATCCCCTGCGCTCCGCTGCGCAGCCATCCGGATCCAGCCTCACCTGCCTGTAAGTCAATGGGCACGGATCCGTTTGGTATCACACACTAGTGTGTGACACCAAACGGATCGGTCCTCCTCACCCGACTTTAAGTCAGCGGGGACGGATCCGTTTGGTATGACACACTCGTGTGTCATACCAAACGGATCTGCCCCCATTGACTTACAGTCAGGTGAGAACGGATCTGGATGCCTGCGGGCATGCGAGCGCAGGGGATCCGAGCAGTACAGTCCTCGTTACGAGCACGTTCGATCAACTCTAGTTACAATAGATGTAGTATGTATTGTTATATAGTATATACAACAGTGCACTGATATGTGAGGTACAAGGTGTCATTTATACCTCATACCGCACATATCAGTACACTGCTGTATATACTGTATATCTGTATACACTGCATCTATTATACCTCTTACTACCTGACCATCGGTAACATGTGACCTATGATGTCACATCTCCTTTTACCCACTCCATTCTACTGTAAGGTGGTGAAACAGCCTCCATTTTGTGAATGCACCTGTTTCTGTAATTATAGTTGTTATTAAACTGACATTTCATTTTTGGCCACAAGATGTCACTGTTTACCAAAGGAAAGACTATAGCTTCCTGGAGCAATGACCAAGAGATCCTGTTCGGCAGAGGTGGAGCTTCAGACTGGAGAAGTGGGTGGCAGCCATCTTGAGAGTGTGCTGCAAGGAAGCAGAGGAGAAGGATCTACTGTCTGTGTCTCCTAATGTGATCTACAAGTGAGACTATTCCCTAAGGGAGCAAGACTCTGCAAGGAGATCTGGATTAGAGACTATTGCAGTATTACAGACTAGAAGAACTACCATCAGGAGCCCACCCCGGTACACGGCTTACATCTTGGCGTAGTCGGCAGGATACAGCGATCGTCATGGAAGGGAATGTGGCGGGAAATAATCCCGTGGCGCCAGTCCAGGATGCCCCTGTACAGCCAGGTGAATCAGCCCTAGTGCCTGTCATGTCAGCTCAAGTAAGGTACTTGTCAGCTGGGGCTCTGATACAACATCTGCCAAAATTTGATGGTAAAAATATGACATTGCAAGAATGGACAGAAAGGGTGCACAGTATAGTTAAATTGTGTAACCTGGTTCCTGAGCTGCGTGCTGAGATAGCAGTGGGGGCCCTAGAAGGTGACGCTAGACGGACAGTGATGGTAAGGCCCGAGTCAGAAAGAGACAGTTTGGAAAAAATATTCTCCCTGCTGGACGGATCTCAGGGAGGGCGAACCAAAGCAGCGCAATTGCAAAGCGGTTTCTTCAGTCGGTCACAGCGAGAGGGCGAGACTATAGTGCAATACTCTAATGCCTTACAGGAGATGCTGAATGAAGTGCAACGACGAGATCCAGAGGCTATGGGAGCCTTCAAGGAAGTGGACCGGCTACTACGTGACCAGTTCATTCTAGGGCTGTCCAACAAGTTGGTACAGAATAAGCTGCAAGAGATGACCTGGGCAAATGCCAGCCTGACCTTCTACGATGTTTACCTGGAGGCTGTAGAGAGGGAAGAAGATCCCATAGCTGTCGAGGTGAAGGCAGTGAATAGCACACAAGTGACAGGAGGGCAACAGGGTCCTGAAGACTCAGAGTCACTGAAGGACGTAGTCCAGGCCCTATGGGCAGAAGTGAGAGGGCTCCGCCTGGAAGTGTCCCAGATAAAAGCCGGCTCATCTAGGACTCCGGAAATGGTCACATCATCCTACCCTTCTCCACAGAGGGTGCCTCGAATGGGAGAACCCACCAACCGAGGTTTATCTGGGATGCAGAGAAGAAGGGGACCCCTCTGCTGGATCTGCCGACAATATGGTCATATTGCCAGAGACTGCCTGGTACAGATGGAGCCTCAGCCGGCTTTAAACTCTCAACCGCCGCAGTAACGGGGCGTCCTGCGGCGGTATACCAAAAGCTAAGCCCTGTACGTGGTGATGAAGAACTAGAAGATGTTGAAATCCCAAACCTGGGTAGAGTTCCATCATTTCAGAACGTAACACACTCAAGTGGGGTGGCCTCAGGGATGCCGATGGTATTGGGGAAGACATTGGAAGATTGGGAGAGGGTCCAAAATAGCTGCCCAGATCTATGGAAGGTGAAAGAGTGGGTCCGGACTAAAAGCTGGCCTCGGGCGGAAGAGCGAGCCAGTCTAACCCAGGAGGGTCAGAAGCTACTGAGACAGTGGGATAAGCTGAGTGTGACCCAGGGAATCCTGTGCCGAACCATATACATACAGTCAGAGTTGCAGTACCGGCAGCAGATTGTCATTCCTATGTCACTGGGACCAGCGGCCGCCCGTGAAGCCCATGAGCGGGGTGCCCATTTTGGGAGTGATAAGACATATAAGTGGCTCCAGCGCTTAGTGTACTGTCCAGACTTGGGGGGCATGGTAACCGAGGCATGTCTTAAATGTAGGCCATGCGGGCTAAGTAAAAGCCCGGAGCAACGAGCCCCTGTACAAACTATCCAAACATCTGCACCCCTAGAACTCTTGATGATTGACTATTTTCAGATCGGGTACTCTACCTCAGGATACTCCTACTGTTTAGTCATGACGGACCATTTCACAAAATATGCAGTGGCTGTACCCATTAGGGATCAGACAGCTGAGTCAGCTGCTGAGGCAGTCTGTAAACGTTTTATACAAGTGTTTGGGTGTCCACGAAGAATTCATTCAGATCAGGGGGCATGTTTTCAGGGTGCTTTGATGAGTGAGTTGTATCAGCTCTATGGTATTGAACGCTCCCGCACAACCCCGTATCATCCCCAAGGGAACGGGGCCTGTGAGCGCTTTAACCGCACGCTGATCCAGATGTTGCGGACTTTAGAGGATAGTCAAAAAGCTTGGTGGCCAGAGTACTTACCCGAACTGATGTGGGCCTATAATAATAGGGTCCACAGCACCACTGGTTACTCTCCACATATGCTTATGTTTGGGAGAGCAGGTCAGGAGATTGAGGATCTCCACATGCCGGATCCGATGCAGCCACCGCCGAGAAGTACCACCGCCTGGGCACAAGAGCACCGTCGCCGGCTTAGGGCAGTACATCGGGTTGTGGGGGAACGCCTGAAACAAGTAGTGCACCCCAACCTGAGACCGGTGCAGAGGGATGAGTATGTGCCAGGTGATCGGGTAATCGTCCGGGCCAAGAGGCTAAATGGAAAACTGGATGGGCGGTGGGAGGCGGTTCCATACATGGTAAAGCGGAGGGTAGGCCCTGAGATCCCAGTGTATGAGGTAGAGCCAGTAGGGACTGGGGGGCCCTCCAGGAACCTTCACCACAAGAGACGCTGTGGTGACGCTGTAATTTTGTGTTGACGCTGTGTTGAGACGCTGTAATTTTGAGGAACCCGTGGCAGAGGGGGAACTGCCTCCCACTAGCCAGAGTACTGGGGGAGCCCCCATAGATGATGAGGAATGGTGGATTGTCCCTGCCCAAGCCACTCTGGAACTCCCAGCTGTGACAGGTTTGCCACCCAGGGAGAGCTCTGCACAGCCAGCAGAACTACCTCCAAGTGATGTGCCCGATACCCCTGAACCCATGACTTTGTGTAGGACAACCAGGTCCAACGCTGGTGTACCCCCGCAACGCTATGCACAGGACAAATTTGTATGGGGAAGGTTGCCGGGGATGTCAACCTCTAGTGGGGTGGCATGTAAGGTGGTGAAACAGCCTCCATTTTGTGAATGCACCTGTTCCTGTAATTATAGTTGTTATTAAACTGACATTTCATTTTTGGCCACAAGATGTCACTGTTTACCACAGGAAAGACTATAGCTCCCTGGAGCAATGACCAAGAGATCCTGTTCGGCAGAGGTGGAGCTTCAGACTGGAGAAGTGGGTGGCAGCCATCTTGAGAGTGTGCTGCAAGGAAGCAGAGGAGAAGGATCTACTGTCTGTGTCTCCTAATGTGATCTACAAGTGAGACTATTCCCTAAGGGAGCAAGACTCTGCAAGGAGATCTGGAATAGAGACTGTTGCAGTATTACAGACTAGAAGAACTACCATCAGGAGCCCACCCTGGTACACGGCTTACACTACCTTCTACCAGAAGGCTCTCTCCCGCCAACTGCAGCTTCACTGTTCCTGTCCTGCAAGTTCCACACTGAGGCGAGACATTTAAATGGGGACAATGCTGCTGCCAGTGAGAGGGGTTGTCAGTGAACAATAATGCTGAGTATTTTGTAATTCATGGTGGTATTTATTTGGCACTGTTCAGGAGAAAATTTGTGCTGGAATGTAGTACTTATATGGTAAAGTTGGAGAGGTAATTTGGCAATGCATGCTGGTATCAGATGCTGCTGTGGGGGTATTTTATGCTTCATCATGGTATGTGTTGTTGTTAGGGAGGGTAACACATGTCCCTGACCAAATGATTAGGTTTTTTCTGTTCTACTTTTATTTTCTTTCTTTTCTTGATGGTTTACATAGGGACAAGACCAAGTACAGCAACATTCACCTTCGTAGTGTGAATTGCTCACCATTATTTTTTATGCAATACCACATGTATAACACACAGCAGCATGCATAGTTCATGGAGAAAAGGGGGAGACCAGAAATGGGTAGTGGGAGGGGCTATGGATGGGGCATGGGGGCCTTATTTTTTTTGCTATGGGACCCAATGATTTCTATGTACGCCCCTGGTTACACCTTTAGCAAGACTGTAAAAAAACATGCTATGTTTAACCTGGTATTAATTGGATATGTGTTAATACAAACTGCATTTATGGGTTTTCATTTTATTGTGGTTAATTAAAATGATCCCCTGCAGTACTTAGCAATAACGCTTCCTGGTGCATAATGTTCTGAGCTGAAATATTAGCAAATTAGCAATAATATGCAGTGAGATTATTATTATTGGTGTTGTTCCTATTCTTGATAATAGTTTGATATCAAATATTACTATTATGTTTATTATCAACATCAAATTCATATGTGCAAGCCATATGTTGAAGCCAGTGCACAAAACTCTTCCCATATTATGCTGTACAACACACAAACGTATTTTTTGTCCGCCTCTGATCCACAATTTTTGCTGGTCGGATGCGGACCCATTGGCTTCAATGGTGCCGTAAAAGATACGGAAAGCACACCATGTGCTGTCAGCATCTGTATGTGTGTTCTGTGGCATCCACAAAAATTTAGAACATGTCCTATTCTTTTCTGCATTATGAACAAAGATAGGACTGTTCTATTATGGGCCAGACTTTTCATTCCACAAAATGAGAAACACATATGTCCAGTATCCATAATTTGCGTCCCACAAAACAGGCTACGGTCATGCGCATCCCGATCTGACCCCCTTAGACTTTTATCTTTGGGTCATCTGAAGGCAATTGTCTATGCTGTGAAGATACGAGATGTGCAGCACCTGAAACTACGGTTACTGGAAGCCTGTGCTAGCATTTCCTCTGTGGTGTTGCTATCAGTGTGTGAAGAGTGGGAGAAGAGGGTTGCATTGACAATCCAACACAATGGGAAGCACTTTGAACACATTTTATAAGTGGTCAGAAACTTGTAAATAACTCATGAAAGAATAAAGTTACGTTAAAACCAAGCAAACCATTGTTTTTCTTGTGAAATTCTCAATAAGTTTGATGTGTCACATGACCCTCTTCCCATTGAAAAAACTAAAGTTGGATCCAAAATGGCCGACTTCAAAATGGCCGCAATGGTCACCACCCATCTTGAAAAGTTTCACCCCTCCCATATACTAATGTGCCACAAACAGGAAGTTAATATCACCAACCATTCCCATTTTATTTAGGTGTATCCATATAAATGGCCCACCCTGTATATCACATGACTGGGTAGAGAGGTGGCAGAGGTTCATCAATGAGTGAAAAACTGTCTAAAAATTGTGGAAAAATTTCAGAAAAATGTTCTTTAACGTAAAATTGCAAAGACTTTGAATTTCCCTCCATCTACAATACATAATATTTAGAGATGAGCGAGTAGTGAAATATTCGAAAGTTCGAAATTCGATTCGAATAGACCGCGAAATTCGACTATTCGACCGAATATCGAATCCCATTAAAGTCTATGGGAAAAAAATGCTCGCCACTTGGAAATCTCAATTCGACCACTTGGAGGTCACCAAGTCCACCCTGAAACCTCAGAAAAGGATGCCAACACTGCTGGAATGCAACTGGGACAGCAGGGGAAGCATGTCTGGGTGCATATAATGCGCCCAAGTCGCACTATTACGCCACTATCACAGCCTCTCAACAATACACTCCAAAGACAATCTAACCTCTCTGTAAAGTGAGACCATACAAGGAAACCTTCTTTCCTCTACATTGCCATGGACCCCAAGCCAAACTAGACAAAAAAGAAGATGAAATTCTGCACCCCTTAAAATCACGTTGCCTATGACAACCACAGATGGCATAGGCAAGGGGGAAAGCAAATAGACCCCACCCCTAATTGTCATTGTGTGTGTGTGTGAGATGTGGTCAGACATGTCTTCTTTAAAATGTAAAAACAACTCAAACACATGCAGAAGCCTTAAAATGCCCAAATTGTTGGCGCTAGAGATGTCAGTGACCCGACCTGGCCCAGTGTCATGTCTAGCAGGTAAAGCAGTGGGGATGTTGAGGGATGCATAGGACCGCAAAATGCAGGAAGAGGCCGTGGGCTGGCCAGAGGCTCATGGAAAATTTTGTGGAGGCCCAAGAGGTGAGACGTCTTAAAAATTGTGTGGAGGCTAAAGAGGTGAGACCTCTTAAAAATTATGTGGAGGCCCAAGAGCTGAGACCTCTTAAAAATTATGTGGAGGCCCAAGAGGTGAGATCTCTTAAAAATTATGTGGAGGCCCAAGAGGTGAGACCTCTTAAACATTTTGTGGAGGCCCAAGAGGTGAGACCTCTTAAACATTTTGTGGAGGCCCAAGAGGTGAGACCTCTTAAAAATTATGTGGAGGCCCAAGAGGTGAGACCCGTTAAAAATTGTGTGGAGGCTAAAGAGGTGAGACCTCTTAAAAATTGTTTGTAGGCCCAAGAGGTGAGACCTCTTAAAAATTATGTGGAGGCCCAAGAGGTGAGACCTCTTAAAAATTATGTGGAGGCCAAAGAGGTGAGACCTCTTAAAATTGTGTGGAGGCTAAAGAGGTGAGACCTGTTAAAAATTTTGTGGAGGCCCAAGAGGTGAGACCTTGATAAAATTTTGTGGAGCCCAAGAGGTGAGACCTCTTAAACATTTTGTGGAGGCCC
The DNA here is from genome assembly GCA_900303285.1 of Rhinella marina. NCBI lineage: Eukaryota > Metazoa > Chordata > Amphibia > Anura > Bufonidae > Rhinella > Rhinella marina. The sequence goes on along the minus strand of ONZH01013915.1, from coordinate 2,881 downwards.
AAGAGGTGAGACCTGTTAAAAATTTTGTGGATGCCCAAGAGGTGAGACCTTGATAAAATTATGTGGAGGCCCAAGAGGTGAGACCTGTTAAAAATTTTGTGGATGCCCAAGAGGTGAGACCTTGATAAATTTATGTGGAGGCCCAAGAGGTGAGACCTGTTAAAAATTTTGTGGAGGCCCAAGAGGTGAGACCTTGATAAAATTTTGTGGAGGCCCAAGAGGTGAGACCTCTTAAAAATTATGTGGAGGCCCAAGAGGTGAGACCTTGCCTTAAACATTTTGTGGAGGCCCAAGAGGTGAGACCTCTTAAACATTTTGTGGAGGCCCAAGAGGTGAACCTCTTAAACATTTTGTGGAGGCCAAGAGCTGAGACCTCTTAAACATTTTGTGGAGGCCCAAGAGGTGAGACCTCTTAAACATTTTGTGGAGGCCCAAGAGCTGAGACCTCTTAAACATTTTGTGGAGGCCCAAGAGGTGAGACCTCTTAAACATTTTGTGGAGGCCCAAGAGGTGAGACCTCTTAAAAATTATGTGGAGGCCCAAGAGGTGAGACCTCTTAAACATTTTGTGGAGGCCCAAGAGGTGAGACCTCTTAAACATTTTGTGGAGGCCCAAGAGGTGAGACCTCTTAAACATTTTGTGGAGGCCCAAGAGGTGAGACCTCTTAAAAATTTTGTGGAGGCCCAAGAGGTGAGACCTTGATAAAATGTTGTGGAGGCCCAAGAGCTGAGACCTCTTAAAAATTATGTGGAGGCCAAAGAGGTGAGACCTCTTAAAAATTATGTGGAGGCCCAAGAGGTGAGACCTCTTAAACATTTTGTGGAGGCCCAAGAGGTGAGACCTCTTAAACATTTTGTGGAGGCCCAAGAGTTGAGACCTCTTAAACATTTTGTGGAGGCCCAAGAGGTGAGACCTCTTAAACATTTTGTGGAGGCCCAAGAGGTGAGACCTGTTAAAAATGTTGTGGATGCCCAAGAAGTGAGACCTTGATAAAATTATGTGGAGGCCCAAGAGGTGAGACCTGTTAAAAATTTTGTGGATGCCCAAGAGGTGAGACCTTGATAAATTTATGTGGAGGCCCAAGAGGTGAGACCTGTTAAAAATTTTTTGGAGGCCCAAGAGGTGAGACCTTGATAAAATTTTGTGGAGGCCCAAGAGCTGAGACCTCTTAAAAATTATGTGGAGGCCCAAGAGGTGAGACCTCTTAAAAATTATTTGGAGGCCCAAGAGGTGAGACCTCTTAAAATTATGTGGAGGCCCAAGAGGTGAGACCTCTTAAACATTTTGTGGAGGCCCAAGAGGTGAGACCTCTTAAACATTTTGTGGAGGCCCAAGAGGTGAGACCTCTTAAACATTTTGTGGAGGCCCAAGAGGTGAGACCTCTTAAAAATTTTGTGGAGGCCCAAGAGGTGAGACCTTGATAAAATTTTGTGGAGGCCCAAGAGGTGAGACCTCTTAAACATTTTGTGGAGGCCCAAGAGGTGAGTCCTGTTAAAAATTTTGTGGAGGCCCAAGAGCTGAGACCTCTTAAACATTTTGTGGAGGCCCAAGAGGTGAGACCTCTTAAACATTTTGTGGAGGCCCAAGAGCTGAGACCTCTTAAACATTTTGTGGAGGCCCAAGAGGTGAGACCTCTTAAAAATTATGTGGAGGCCCAAGAGGTGAGACCTCTTAAACATTTTGTGGAGGCCCAAGAGGTGAGACCTCTTAAACATATTGTGGAGGCCCAAGAGGTGAGACCTCTTAAACATTTTGTGGAGGCCCAAGAGGTGAGACCTCTTAAAAATTTTGTGGAGGCCCAAGAGGTGAGACCTTGATAAAATTTTGTGGAGGCCCAAGAGGTGAGACCTCTTAAACATTTTGTGGAGGCCCAAGAGGTGAGACCTGTTAAAAATTTTGTGGAGGCCCAAGAGCTGAGACCTCTTTAAACATTTTGTGGAGGCCCAAGAGGTGAGACCTCTTAAACATTTTGTGGAGGCCCAAGAGCTGAGACCTCTTAAACATTTTGTGGAGGCCCAAGAGGTGAGACCTCTTAAACATTTTGTGGAGGCCCAAGAGGTGAGACCTCTTAAAAATTATGTGGAGGCCCAAGAGGTGAGACCTCTTAAACATTTTGTGAAGTCCCAAGAGGTGAGACCTCTTAAACATTTTGTGGAGGCCCAAGAGGTGAGACCTCTTAAACATTTTGTGGAGGCCCAAGAGGTGAGACCTCTTAAAAATTTTGTGGAGGCCCAAGAGGTGAGACCTTGATAAAATTTTGTGGAGGCCCAAGAGCTGAGACCTCTTAAAAATTATGTGGAGGCCCAAGAGGTGAGACCTCTTAAAAATTATGTGGAGGCCCAAGAGGTGAGACCTCTTAAAAATTATGTGGAGGCCCAAGAGGTGAGACCTCTTAAACATTTTGTGGAGGCCCAAGAGGTGAGACCTCTTAAACATTTTGTGGAGGCCCAAGAGGTGAGACCTCTTAAACATTTTGTGGAGGCCCAAGAGGTGAGCCATAAATATATAAATTTTTCTTATTTACGGAGCAATTCTACGGCGGTTAAGGAGGAGGAGGAGGAGGTGGAGGAGGAAATGGCACTTCATACAGATGGCACTTCACTTTGGCTGCTTTCCACTGTTGGAGAAGCAAAGTCCGGGTCAATCCACTTGCTGTTCATTTTGATTAGCGTCAGCCTGTCGGCACTGTCGGTTGACAGGCGGCTGCGCTTATCGGTTATAATGCCCCCGGCTGCGCTGAACACCCTTTCTGATAGCACGCTGGCGGCAGGGCAGGCAAGCACCTCCAAGGCGTACAGGGACAGTTCCAGCCACGTGTCCAACTTGGAGACCCAGTAAGTGTAGGACGCCGAGGGGATCGGGGAGGACAGGGGTACGGTCT
>ONZH01013914.1:0-119676 GCA_900303285.1 Rhinella marina | reverse complement strand
CCTCCTCCTCCCTTCGAACATCCATAGAGCTCAAAAGGAAAACCCAATATATAGTAGAGCTATATAAGTGCATAAAATAAATAATAGTGACCGCAGCATCTGAGTGGTAAGACTAATGGAGGGGCTCCACCAGGGGCGTAGCTATAGCCTCATGGGCCCTGGTGCAAGAGTTCAGCTTGGGCCCCCCTTCCCTCAGTGCTTTGTGTGTCTTCTTATGTGGCACAAGGGTCTTTGGGCCCCCTCAGGCTCCTGGGCCCGGGTAGCGACTGCTACCTCTGCACCCCCCTATAGCTACGGCCCCTGGGGTCCACTAAAATCACAACAAACCAGTACCGAAGTATTGCAGTGTACATTCAGTCATAGGTTCGAAAGAAACACAACGCATTTGCTTAAAATAACCTTAACGGATTCAAAAAAAACCTTTTTCCGTTTACAATATAAAAATAAACATAATCAGCATGGCCGCATCCGAAAATGTCTAAAATATCACAATATCATTTAATAAAAAAAATGGTCAAAATGTTGCTTATACATCCCAAAATGGTACCAATAAAAAAACGTCAGCTCACCACACAATAACAAAATCCTCACACTGTGAAAGTCGTAAAACATGACACAATAATTTATATATATTGTATTGTCTTAACCGGAATAAGGTTATCAGGTTACTTTTACAACACAGCAAATTTTATTTAAAAAAAAAAAAAATGAAACCCAAAGAACAATGGTAGAATTATATTTTTTTTTCATTTCCACCCCACAAAAAAAAAATTTAAAAAAATTTAAAAAATAAATATATATTTTACAGTATCATGTTTTACTTCGTACATAAAATGAGCCTTTGTACAGCTTATGTCGAGAGAAAAGTAAAGAAGCTGTGTCTCTTGGAAGGTGAGGAGGTAACACGGGCCTGGTCCTGAAGGGGTGAACAAATAACCTATTGATCGTTATTGATGAGTGTATTGATTAGAGCGTAAGAGCTTATGACGGAAATTAAAAGGAGCCATGCAGTTATTAGTGGCGGTGTCTTTGTGGCGGTGCTGGCGTTCAGCATTTGAAGCCTTTTCGGTGTTTTTACGTCTATTTGTATTTATGTCGTTAATGTCAGCTGTGGCGCGGTTTTATTCCTGTTACTATTGTATACCGTGGACTGGGTAAATATTCTGTGAGCGGAGGGTTAAGCATTAATCCATCAACTATTTCATGTCTTAACCATAAAGTATTCATTGTCACTCCCTTAACCTTGCCAGGCCGTGCAAAGATCATGAACTACACCCTTGGAGTGTCCCAATGACGCCGCTATATACGTTCAGTCCTTGTTTTTTTTCTCATATATTTTCTTTACATGAGTTATGGACACGACAGACATGGGAGAGTGTTGTGGGCGTGCTCTGTGACCTGTGCAGAGGTTACTATTATTATATCCTAGCCCCCATTGTCTGGGTTAGGAAAGCCCCTTTGATTGATTTGGTCGTGGAACCAGTGGTCCGCCCATCTCTCCAGAGTGTCCCGGGAGCCGTTTTTCAACAGGACAACGCCAGGCCACATGTTTCTCGTGCTGCTGTGAGCAGCCTGCGTGACCTAAACGTTCTACCGTGGCCTGCAGCGTCTCCAGACTTGTCTCCCTTCAAGCACCTCTCAGATGGCAATGGTCGGCAATTGCGGATCTTGATGATTTGCGTGCCCAAGTGCATTCATTATGGCAGAACATTCCTCAGACAACCGTTAATAACCTCACTGATAGCATGCCAAAGTATATCGTGCATACTCGATATTGAATAAATCGAGATGTTCTGAATATTTTGGCTACGTTTTTATCATTTGCATATCATTAACTTATCTATCGATCCTATGATTTCCATAATTCCTCGACTTTTCCTTCTTGGTGTGGAAATTTCAGTGTTGGGAAGAGAAGTATAAAAAGCCAAGAAAACCAAACCCTCCGCACTGTGTATACATGAGGTTGGGTGTGGTCCAAATCACGGGGTTCTCTTTTGGTTTCCAAAATTAGAGAGCTGAATTGCTGTCTGGCCTTCATAATAAGAGACTTCTTAAAGCGAAGGCTACACTACTATTATTTTGGTTGCAGCTCCAAAAAATGAAGAAGAAAGAAAGAATGAGAAAAAAAATATAAAAATTTTTGTGTAAAGTCGAAGCTTAGCCGCCCGGGAACCTATTTTTGTTGGTTCTATTATCTTTCTCTGTCGACCTCCTTTGTTGTGTTTTCTTGAGTTGCCAGGACTTCCATTTCAGGAGCTGTGGGTTTAACTTTTAGGGCCCTTGCACACGACCGTGGAGCACGGTCCGGGACAGTCCGTGAAAACCCGGACCGTGCTCCTTCTTGGTCTTGTGATACACTACAAGCGTGTACAGTGTATCACTGTACAGCGGCGGCCTCAGGAAGCGCACGGCGTCATAGCAACCAATGACGCCGTGCGCTCCTGCCCTCAGAAGGAGCACGTTCCGGGTTTTCACGGACTGTCCCGGACCGTGCTCCACGTTCGTGTGAATGGGCCCTTAGTCAGGGTGACCGAGATGTCATACAAATGCATAGTCCCTACTGATCCTTCTTCCTCTCTATGGACCTCTATGGTTGGTTACAGAATAAGTTCATGGGGCTCCTACTTTAATAAATGGTGAGAGTTTGGGTCTTCAGAACTTTTGGAAATACAGACACAGCCCCCTTAGACGTACAGTTAGGCCAGCCATACACCTTGCACAATTACTTGTACTCGCACATGCACACAGGGCTTGGCCGAGCATACATGTGTTCTCCAGGGACAGGGGAGAAATTAGTTGGCAGTCATGTTGAAATCTAACAGCCCCATCCATATCCTCCCCAACCACTGTCATCACAGAAGAGTTGGCATCTAATTCGTATGGTCAGCTTTTTACTGTCAGTTTTTATAGAAGTTTTTAAGAGCCAATTGTGAATTTTTAATTGCGTGTAAAACCGAGATAAATGTTGGACTTTAATACTATGGCTTATCCTCGTGATAGATCATAAATATTAGATTGGCGAGAGTTTGGCACCCCCGCCAGCACCAGAAACTGGTGCCGGAACGTTACAGCTCCATACACCGCCTAGTGGACAGATCTGGTTACTGCAGGATTCAAGTGAATGGGGGCAATGCTGCTGTAACCAGCCACCGTGGTCAGAGCTGGTGCAGAACAGCTGATCGTCGGGGGAGCGGGGAGTTGGACCGCTGCCGACCTGATATCAATCACCGATCCTTGAATATCAATGAATGTGGAGATCTCTGGATCCATGTGAGGTACAGGGCCGGTTCTAGCTTTGTTAGGAAGAGATTGTCATCTACTATATGATGTCTGATTTTCAGTTTAAAGAAGAACTCCCGCAAAAAAAAATTATTCCATGTCCTGCTAGAAAGGTGCATGATGTAATCTGTAGTGAATGTCATTTTCTTACCAGTGTCTGTATTTGTGAGTTATATCTCCCTGATGTTTCTCATCTGTGTCATGTGACCAGCAATCAGACTCACCAGATAACACAGCATCTTATGTGTGGACAGGAAGTCTATTTCTCTATGTATTCCTATGGGAGCCTCACTTTCTCATAGGAAGGAATAGAGCAGTAACTGGCTTGCTGTCCTGGGTCGTTTGGAGGTCAGAGAGTTGGTCACATGACCCAGCTACGATTAGAAGAGAGGGGATAACTCAGAATTACAGTCTCTGATAAGAAGATTACATTCACTACAGATTATATCATGCACCTTTCTATCAGGTCAGAGAATAAAAATTTTGGCTGGAGTTCTTCTTTAATCATGGGATCGCCCCTTTAAGTTGCCACAACCCCAAGAGCACTGCTGGATTTTTTGTGATTGTGAGGTCGTCGCTGCTACCTCATATGGCTACACCGCAATCTTTGATCACATGACAGGTGTCGCTTCCAAGAACGCCGTGTGGCCCCAGCCTAAATTTCTCTGACGTCAAAGTCCATCATAGATGCGCATATATTATACTTACGTATCCGAAAAAAGAGTCGCCTTCCTATAAATGTCATACATTGATGGAAACATCTTATTTCATCAGATTGGCAAGAAGAAATGTCGCCGACACTGGCGAGAAGGCGTCTCGCATTTAGATAAGTCTTTGAAAGGTTCAATTGCTTCAAAGCAAACGACAAATAACCCAGAAGGCGAATTCTATGGCCGCCGCCCCCTTATTCTCAATGCTTCAGTCACTGTGGGAAAAGGCGTTTAGATGTTCAAAGCCGGTCGGAGGAGGAGGCGTCTATTATGATGGAAATGACTTGCACCGTGTACGGCGGCTCGGGCTGAATATAAAGCAGAGGAATCAACATAGATGCAAATAAGTTGTCGCCCGTCCCCGAGCACCGCAGGTACTAAAAAACATTAAAAATAAAATACAAAATATCATTACATTGCCCTCTTCTGTCAAGTTGTATTCAGCCATTAAGTAAAAGGAGTGACAACCAATTTGGACATTATGTCTCCCAAAGGGGTTGTCACCCAGCTTTCCCAGGCACCAGCTGTGCAAAACTCTGCCACCTGTAAAGGGGTTGTACGATTACAAAAGAATAAATCCAGAAACAGCGCCCCCCTTCTCCATAGGTTGTGTCTGGTATTGCAGCTCAGCTTCTTTAGTCTCTTCAGACGAGCCATGTTAACCCTTAGAGGACTGAACAATTTTCTCTTGTTGCGTTTTCGTTTTTTCCTCCCTGCCCCCCAAGTGCCGTAACTTTATTTTTCCGCTCAGATCACTGTACGAAGACTCGTTTTTTTGTCGGTTTTACTTTCCAATGACATAGATGTTGCATAGGATGTAGTGGGAAGCTGGAAAAAAAAATCCAAATGGGGTGGAATTGGGGAAAAAAAATTGATTGGCCATTTTGAATTTTTTCTTCCTTTACACCAGAAATGGGAGAAATATTTTTATATATTTTTTTATTAATATTTTATTAATTGTATATATTAACTATTGCTATGCTTGTACTGTATTTATTATAATGTAATGTATATCCTGTAGTCTCATGTTAATTTGGTTCCTGATTGGAACGCACACACGTACTTCCGCCCTTCCTCCGAAAATTGATGGGAGGAGGGCACCAATAATATCCGGTACGTCCCAGGTTGGAATACACCGTACACATCCGCTTCCTTTCTGCATATATATTGGACCAGATCAGCCTTAAAGCCTCATCACACTTCTGTGTCCACTCAAAACTGTGTAAAGGTGGTCAGTGATGCCTCCGTGAAGACGTCCGTCAAGGATCCGTGTGCCGTTTTTTTGCTGCCTGTGTACCATCCGTGTCTCAAGGACACTGTGCAGCTGAAAAATACATTTTCAAAGCATCTCTTCCTAATGATCCGTGGTTTTCACTGAGCCATAGACTATAATAGGCGTGATGGATTACCTTTTTTTTGTACGTTATTTTTAAGCGATCTAATACATACAGTATATACCTAATAATATATTTGGGCCACTTATATAATATTTCATCCATCCATGTGTTCCGGGGGGGGGGGGGGGGGGCGCTCATGTTATTTCAGTTTCCTGAGCACCTACTCCATTCCCCTCCTTGTGGTTAGATGTCGGCATTACCCGTCCCTTGGCGATATTGCTCTTTTTATTTCCTATCTTTTTACTCCTGATGAAGGGGATGAAACGCGTTATTAAAGCTGCCCTACGTCTGGTTTGTCCTCCGCGTTTCACCTGTGGGAGAGGTACGGGACCCAGACTGTGCGCCTCTTCTGATTGTCCCCCCTGTAAAGTGAGTTTATTTGACCCTTGATTCTAACGTCTTGGGTAGAGCGCCCACTGTAGACATCTTGGCGGCTGACGTCCATGTCCGTATGTATGAGACAGAAACAAAAGGAGAAAAAAAATAGCAGATAGAAAGCACTGTTTGTATCTTTTATTAAACCGATATAAAAATTGTACAAAATATTTCCTTACAAACAATTTAAACACCATTTACATAATTTATCACCCAAACACTATCAATTAAAAAAATAATAATAATAATAATCAAAAACAAACTGTATAAAAGTTATATGTGAAGATTTAAAGTCCTTGTATCACCGATCAACCAGACACCGTGCCTTGTAGGACTGGGACTGAATGTAATAACATTCACTTTTTTCTGGAGGAAAAAGGGTTTTGAATCCATATACAAATGAGCAGTTAAGTGCACCGAGGGCGGGCCCAAGCCACTCTGTGCACCCTTGCTCCTCCTACTTCTGCTGCCAGCCCCTCCCTCTCCATTCAAGATTGACAGAATAGGTTCTCGCATAGTCAAGTCTGAGCCACTGTGATAAATGTGGCGCGTTTTAAGACTGACTGGTCGGCTTAAAGAGGTTGTTCAGGCTTCTCACAGCAGGCAGGGGTCCGACGCCGATCGGCTGTTTGTGGACACAACGCGTTCTGTTTCCCTTCTCTCTTCCTGTCTGCGGCTGTATGTCTATGCTCATATTATACGTGGCTTATTATGTTGCAGTCGGGTTACTGGAATTTTTTTTTTTTTTATGGGGGGTTGGGTTTATATATAATGGGTGCACTTGGACACCCCCAGTTTGTCACGTATCTCCTTTTTGGGCAACTTTTTTCAATTATGCAGGTTCTTCTGCAAGTAAATGATCCTCGGAGCCCTGTTGCTTGGACCCATGTGAGCGTCTGTCACCGCCATTCGCATCGGAATGAAGACCATTGAAATCACAGACATGCCAGGTCCAGAAAATCATGGGACGGTCCCTCCAATGGCTCCTCTGCACTAAAAGTCCATATAGTTAGGGTTCTCCAAAGAAGACAACACCTGCATCACTTTATGATCATGAGAGTATGAAGGCGGGGACCCCAACTTATCCTGATAAATGAAGGGGCCGCAGCAGTAGTAGTTTTAGTGCTGCAGTGCTAAACTACCAGTCACTCTCCGCGCACCCCATCACTTCAAGATCATGGGGGACCAGGTATCCAGACCTCCACGGATCATAAAGTGATGGCATATCTCCACTGTATAACATAGGAATAACCAATAAGACCTTTAAAAAATTTACAAAATTAGTAAAAAAAAATCAGATTATGGAAAAAACCCAAAGTGTCTGTGAGGCCTAATGACAGTATACTGAAGAGGTCAGTGTCCTCAGAGCCCTACCGAACCCGGTGTGACGTGTGGTCAGATACCACAGCACCGCCATCAGCTTTGGTGCAGCTTGGAGGACGAGGAGTGGGACACCGGGACCGTGGTGAGGACCTGGTTCTGAAAGACAAAGATTTTCACTCTCTCGAAGACCCAGAGGAAGATGAGCAGGACGCTGACATACTGGATCCAGGCGAATTTGATCATCTCCCAGAAGCCGGGCTGATACGTGCTGCCGACTGTTAAGGACGAAACACCAGATGATGGACCGCAGGAAATGAGAGAAAATGGGAAGAAGGAGGAGGAGAGGAAATGAGGGGGAAATAGAAGAAATATGTGCATTTCTTTCATGAAACATTTGGTGAACAGAAGCAGGAGATGAAACTGATGGAGCGGAGCTGGTGGACCGCCACCTTGCGTACTTATGTGTGCGGCAACTGCAAAACTTTCCTCGTCCCGCCAGAATCACATAGTGTCCTGTACTGGAAGTGTCTCATCCATGTAACCACGTATAGCCATGGTTGTCTCATCATGGACAATGTGGGTATATCGCGGTGGGACCCGCACCTGTATCAAGAATGGAGCTCCGCAAGGTGGCGGCTGGAGGATTCCGGTCCCGCCACCACCAAGCCGGCTCCCCATAGAAGTGAATGGGATCGCACCGCGCATGACCGGCCACCGCTCCCATTCACTTCTATGGGTTCGGCTATTTTCGCCGGTCTCATAGAAAATGAATGGAGGGCGGTTGCGCATGCGCAGTGAGCCCTCCTTCACTTTCGGAGCTCTGTTCTCTATACAGGTGCAGGACCCGCACCTATAAGACAATGGGGGCATATCCTAGCGATATACCCCCATTGTCCGAGATTGGACAACCCCTTTAAGGTCTCAATAACTACTCATGACCGAACCTTCACTGCACATACTGACCACCATAAAGCCCAATTACCACAATGCAAAACCACCTTGAAGGGATATTCCTGTCTTAGACATTTATGGCATATCCACAGGATGTCTGAGAGATGTGGGTCCCACGTGAACTGAGCTTTTCTTCTTTGAGAGTCATCATGGATCCCAGAGACACGAGTGACCACTTCACCATTCATTCCCTGCCTGGATGCAGCAGCTACCTCACCAGCAGGGACGGGGAGTCATAGGACCCCCCATTCTGGACACAGGAGCACATTCCGTCGTATCTATCCTGTGGGGGATGGAAGAGCCTTTCAACCACCTGTTCTGCCCAGGCAGTGTGAAAAGTAGATAACTGGAGGGGGGAGGGCTGATAGAAACATGCAATTGGTCTTGTTTGAAAGCTGACAGTCCAGGCTTTCATACAAGGCCAGCTAAAGTCAACAGAGAAGAAATCACTGTAAGAAATCAAGTCAGGAATAATCACAAGTGAAACCTGTTTTTACTTTAATTTTTAGCTGCATTCACAGAATCCTGATTTCTATCAGTGATATCTTCCTCTGTCCTTGCTGTGATTCTGGTATTATTCGAAAGCTTTTAATGTCTGCTTTCAAACAAGACCAGTTGCATCTTTCTAGCTGCTACCATTCAGGAGGTAGCAGCATCTAAAGCAGCCCTCCCCCCTCCAGGTAGCTACTTTTCCCACTGCTGGAGCTCCACTCTGGCAAAACAGTTAGGGGGTTAAAGGAGAACTCCACCAAGCTGAGAGGTTAAATAAACTGCCTGTAGGCAGAGGGCGAGCTGCAGCTTATATTGGCTAATCCATGACTGTCCATACCATTTCTGCTATAGTGATCAATAGAGCCCTAGACAACTCCACTGTAGGTGGGGCTCCAATTGAGCTGCAGAGCCAAGATAAGAAGGTGCAAAGTGCTGGAGCTATACCGTGCAAGTAAAGACGGTTCCCTGACGACGAGCTTCCCCTTCTGGTAACTATTCCATTGTGATCTTTACCTTGAAACAGACTTTTGATTGTTTTACGTCTTCTGTTCTATCAATGTCAACATCCCCGAAACATGTCAGTTATTGATCGTAACATGTCACTGAACCCGTGATATTTCTGGAAGGGAACGTTTCCATTCTCTCCCTATGATGACAACTGTTTGCAGATCTTTGTAGGACGCACAGTCCCATTGTTCCCCTTATCTTTCTTACACAGATCGATTCTGCTCCTCTAATGGGGGAACAACAAAGGTGTAAAGATTTTGAGAGCAGTCTATTTCCACACCTCTCAGCAGGGGTTGCCGTGCTGCGGCCGGATCGGCGGCCCGCCACCATTACAGTGAATGGGGCCCGGAGAGTAGTTCCGGCCCCACACATGCACCTGCGGCAGCACGGATCCGGCGGGCTGTTCACCCACCGGAAGAGCCTGCCAGAGCCCCGTGCCGCAGGTGTAAAAGGGGCCTAAATCTATCCCCGCCCGCTTTACGACTTTCTTGCACCAGTCTTCTTGTGTAAAGGGGTCGATAAATGTCCCCTTTGCTGTTTTTCTAATAGATTGAGGATTCCTTAAACAAAAATGGCTGCAACAAACAAAGGATATGAAATGGTCTCCACAGGGTAACGGATGACGGCCTGGACCACAAATGGGTCAGAAGAGCCTCTGCCCACAAGCCATATGGGGTTGGGATTGGTCAAGACTGTAGTCACTGCAATGATACAAAGTATATATTAATATCTATACAGGACGGATGGAGATAACCACAGAAAACTGGTAAGAAAAATGAGGTTTTAATATATGCAAAATGAGCCTCTAGGAGCAATGGGGGCGTCGCCGTTACACCTAGAGGCTCTGCTCTCTCTGCAACTGCCGCGCCCTCTGCACTTTTATTGACAGGACCAGACGTGATCACATTTACACTGCCCGGTCCTGTCAATCAAAGTGCAGAGAGATCAGAGCCTCTAGGTGTAATGGTAACGCCCCCGGTGCTCCTAGAGGCTCATTTGCATATAGTAAAACATCATATTTCTCAGCAATGTGGACACGTATGAACATGGGACCAACACAGATGTCTTCAGCTGCCAAGTGCACATGTAACAGGTCAACCAGTGTCATAGGTACAAAACTGCTGACAGATGCCCTTTAAAGAAGAACTCCCGCAAAAAATGTTATTCCATGTCCTGCTAGAAATGTACATAATGTAATCTGTAGTGAATGTCATTTTCTTACCAGTAACTGAATTTTTGAGTTATTTCATCCTGAAGTTTCTTATCTGTGTCATGTGACCAGGAATTAGACCCACCAACTCACACAGAGACTTGTGTGGACAGGAAGTCTATTTCTCTATGCATTCCTATGGGAGCCTCACTTTCAGTCTCATAGGAATGAATAGAGCAGTAACTGGCTTCCTGTCCTGGGTCAGTTGGAGGTCAGGGAGTTGGTCACATGACCCAGCTACAATTAGAAGAGAGGGGATAACTCACAAATATAGTCTCTGATAAGAAGATTACATTCACTACAGATTATATCATGCACCTTTCTAACAGGTCAGAGAATAAATTTTTTGCGGGAGTTCTTCTTTAACGGATATGGCCATTGTAATGTTTCTAGCTGACATTTGTAATTACCAAACCCCTCGATGCTGGGAGACAGCTGCTGGCGTCCTCTCCACCAGGTGAGACATTTTGCAGTGGCCTTCGTTTTCTACAGAATATCTTAGAAGACCCTATAAGTAAGAAGCTGGGGAATATCTGGGCGACTACGCCCCCTGATGGCAGATGTTGGAGAACATAAGGATCAGGCAGCTATATCTCAACCTTCCAATCCATCCCGATGTGTCTGCTGGTGACTTACTCCCCTCACCCCAGGGAGCGTGCATGTGTATGGGGTAGCTGGGAGAGGCAGCGGCTGTACGAGCAGTCAGCCATCTAAAGATATATGGCCGTCTAAAGGTTTCTTTGATGACCACGTACAAGCAACGACAGCAATAGACATGTCGTTTAGGATGAGAAATGGCCTCAGGTGTTACAACAATCGTCCTCTATAGCGGTAATATCATTCCCACAAATTTACTCCGCCGACAGCCTGAGCGCCGCTTTTCTATCCGAAAGTAATTTCCCATTGTGTTCTGCCCTTCGGTGATATCACGGGTCACTGAACGTCATTGTGTTAGAACTCGAGGCTGTGGTGTTAACAGGGGCAATAAATCACTCAGCGCGCCAAATTATCCAGCCGACGACATTCAGATCGGTCTCTGCCAATCTATGGAATTAGGGCAAAGAATTTGAGTTTTGGCCCTGAACCCCTTCACAGAGGACGTCAGGTCTTTAAAGGGGTATTCCCATCCCATATCATTGTTAGGATATGCCCCCCATTGTCCACCGCTGGGACCCGCACCTATATCCTGAACAGAGCCCCCAAAGTGAAGGAGGGCGCACTGCGCATGCGCAACCACCCTTTATTCATTTCTATGGGGTCGGCTATTTCCGTCGGCTCCATAGAAATGAATGGGAGCTGTGGCCGCGCATGCGCAGTGCGCTCCCATTCATTTCTATGAGCGCAGCGGGGGAGCTGCGCCTGGTGGTGGCCGGTCCCCGGGAAATCTGGGGTCCACCAGGCACAGCGCTCCCTGCTCCATTCTCGACATAGGTGCAGGACCCGCACCTATCACACAATGGGGACATGTCCAAGTAATATACCCCCATTGTCTAAGATGGGAATACCCCTTTAAGGTTGGCGCCTGCTCAGAAGCTGAGCGGGCGCCATAGCCACAGATCACTTGCTATTTTACACGGCAGACACGAGTCTGTGATTGTCAATAACACCGATCATGGATTTTTAACCCCTCAGAAGCCATGGTTAATTGTGACCACAGTATCTGACTGGCCAATTATCGGCAGCACTGCACTCTCAGAGCCCGAAAGGGTCCTCCACGATGGAAACGTAGGGGGCTTTGGTTCCTGCGGCCGGGCAGTGATTGTCCCATAGACTGCAGATGACACCTACATGTGAATCCTGAAAATGGCCACATTGGATATCAGGGGCGGACCCATCGGTTTGGACATCTGCCCATCAAACACTTATGGGGACAAATAATATAACTGAGAAATAATCACAGAGAAAATCATAAATCATCCAGGTCCCGATATTCCCAGAAATCCGTATGATGTGTGTGACTTACACTCCTGGCACCAGAGAGAACGGATTATGGCACTTACCGTTCCTCTCCTGATAAGCCGATATTATGTTTGTCAGATCATAAGAACTTGCGAATGGACTTGTTCCATTGATGACGGACACCTAGTATGTGAGGGAAATCAGAAAATCATCATCATTCCCCACATCTGGCCTCTATGAACAGGTCTTATTATATAATGCATTTCCATAATCCTGAGCAGCAGTCCGAAAACAGAAGACATACGAGAATAGAGGCGCGTGTGAGCGGAGTAGCTCAATGCTTTCCCACTAATGGTGCCCACAGTCCAAAGACCATCTTATGTGTATGGGGCCGTGCCCACTCCCCGACATATCACAGGGGAAAAAAGGATCAGGCATGTTGAATTTTAACATCTGATCTTATTGTTGTCAAGGAAGATAAACAGCTGTCAAAGGAGTCTGGCGGCAGCTTCTCGTCACTGACAACACATGTACACTCCGCTAAGCAATCAGGCATATGGGGTGTCGGGAGGAATAGCTGTTCGGCCAACAGGTATTAAAGCCTGATGGTGGCCTCCGGCAGGTGACTGCTGCCTGTGAGATCTATTACGGTGCATATGTCAAACTGACGCAACAAACATCTGAACTGGGATGAGCCACCTCCGGCACTGCAGCTGTGAGGAAACTACAACTCCCAGCATGCACCATCTGAACGAACCATCTCTCAGCGGGACCGACCCTCAGTCTGATGTGTATTGGGAGCTCCTGACTCTCCCCAATAGATGATGTTGGAGGAGAGGAGAATTGGGTGCGATGTATTTCAACATCCGATCCTTGTGTTCCCCTAGAGCAGTGGTTCTCAACTCCAGTCCTCGGGACCCACCTGCCAGTCAGGTTTTCAGGATTTCCTTAGTTTAGACCAGCTGATATAATTAGCGTCCATCCATCAGGACTTACCACAGGTATTCATTCTGTGGGATATTCCTAAATCCTGACTGGCAGGTGGGTCCCGAGGACTGGAGTTGAGAACCACTGCCCTAGAGGATAAGCCCCCGTCTGAGCTGTCTAACAGCGGCTGTCTCCTCTTTCTGCATTAAAAACACATGAATGCATTTCTATAGGCGGGTCAGGAGAGATAACGGTCGACCGAGTTGAGGATGTAGGTGTATAGGGGAGTCGGCCAAGTTGAGCATGCATGTGTATGGGAGAGATGGGCGGAGGTGTACGGGGGAGTCAGCAGACAGAGCTTCGGCGGTATGTGCATTCAGCTATTGAAGGTGTGGGGCACCGACAGTAATCGGACTGAACTGGTTTTATCCACTGGTAATTTCTTACATTGTAGGTGGTGTCCAGTCCCTGGTGACGGAGCGGCTGCCTCTGCTGAAGCCTCAGGTCCCCGTTGATGTAAAGCTTGGCTCCAGGGACTGGAGAGGTGAACTGGATGAACGCCATGCTCTGCATAACAAACGTGGACATCCTCTGCACATGTAGAAACAGAGCACGTGGCGGATCAGTCTACAAGCCTCTAGTAAAACATCATACAGTGCTATAGTGGGAAATAGACTCCCTGCACACCACAAGCCTCTAAGTATTCCTGTCCTTAAAGGGTATGTCCACATTTACAATCTCTTTTTTTTTTTTTTTTTTTTTTTTATTAATTAAAGCAACATTTCAGATCTCCTTGATTTATAATCTGTTTTGTGACTACAGCTCCCGGGCAGAGCTCTGTATCTCCATGGTTACGGATTACACACCATATATGTAGGCCAGTCCTGAAGCCTTCACTCCTTGTTAGCCGATAGCTGAGAGTGCCAGTGGTTACTGAACCCTGGTCTGTTATGAAACTACAACTCCCAGCATGTACACTTACTTGGTTGTTCTTGGAACTCCCATAGAAATGATTAGAGCCTGCTGGGAGTTGTAGATTCACAACAGTTGGACTGCCAGAGGCTGCTGACCCCTGCTATAGACAGTAGTAGAGAAGGCAGATGGAAGAACACATGACTGCAGGATCAGACTACACAGGGTTGTTTGTAGTCTGTAACCATGGAGACACAACTTGCTAGGATTCCACACTCCAGTCTATAGTGAGTACAGTGCAGCAAATTATCAATTGAATCAATTAGTTGCACCTTCTGACCGTCCATGGGCCAGCAAGCAAATCTAGATTTGTGCCATAAACTGTACCAATTTCTGGAGTTAAAGGGGTTGTCCACTTTCTGGTTACTGTTGACCAATGTGTCGGTAAGATGAATTTATGACACTTATTAATAGAGCCTTTGTTGAAATTCTGCACCATTTTCTATATTTTATGAGGTATGCCTCCCTATTTACCAAGTCTTTAGTACTGTCCACAAGATGGCCGCCGATGGAGGGTCATGTGACCAGACGGATCTCCTCCATCTATATACACTGCACCTGCCATCTGTACTTGTTCTGTTGGGAGTTTAGTGCAGTGTGTTTGGAGGAGACATCACATGGAGGTGATCTGGTCACATGACCCTCTATCGGCGGCCATCTTATGGACAGGACATCTATGCGGACAGTACTAAAGACTTGGTAAATAGGGGGGCATACCTCATAAAATATAGAAAATGGTGCAGAATTTCAACAAAGGCTATATTAATAAGTGTCATAAATTCATCTTACAGACACATTGGTCAACAGTAACCAGAAAGTGGACAACCCCTTTAAGTCAAAGCGGTTTTCTGAGACCAGCATATTGATGATCTATCCTTTACAGGGGTTCAGACCCGACGGGATGTTGACGGATGGAGACCCAAGTGAGGCAGCTACAGCGGGGGGTGGAACCAGAACCCAGCGGCGGGAAGAAGGTGAGTGTGCTTCACTCTGCAGGCCCGGTCACGTGGGATGTGGGGAGGGTGGTAGCAAAAAGGCACACCGAAGATGGACAGCCCCTTTAAGAGTTGATATCATTGGGTATTTATTGTCGTTCCCTCTTTATGAACGTCCTCGGCACTTACATACAGCTGGTAGGAGAAGGTGAGAATGAGCTGGACGCCGTACACGTCCTCCGCAGGAAGCAAAGGGAGCTCCAAGCTGAAATTCAACTGATCCATCTTTCCATCTTGGTTTTTATCTTCTTCTCGAACCTGTAAGTCGTAGAGAAATCACGTTACTATGTGACCGGACTAAACAGTTGACAAGGCTCTGTTCACATTTATCCTGTACAGTATACAGCTGTATACCTGTACTGTACAGACACCATACTGGACCTCCTTACAGAGCGCCAAAATATCTACCGTTTTATGTCTGCAGCTCCTATGCCGACCTAATGCCTGTCAATGATAGACTACAGAGGGTTGGTTTGTGGTCTGTAACCATGGAGACACAGAGGTCGGCCTAGGAACTGTATACATACCATGGTAGGAAACTGTAAAACTGACTTAGTTGCCCCTAGCAACCAATCAGATTCCACCTTACATTTTTCAGAGCTCCTTTGGCAAACGATAGGTGGAATCTAATTGGTTGCTAGGGGCAACTAAGCCAGTTCTGCTTTACACCAGTTTTGATAAGTCTCCCCCTAAGGCTCCATTCAAACGAATGGGGCTGGCCCTGAGCTATTTGCAAAATGCGGAATGTACGCGGCCGGTATCCGTGTTTTGTGAATGTGCCCTTAGACTGTGGCTGACCATCCATGTACGTTCAGTATATAGAACCGGCCACGTACTGATACTTGGGGTATCCGGAGCCGGTCCCCCACTAAGCTGTTGAATCCTTGAAATGTGCTCCAGGCTACATAACCCCCGCCGCTGCCGGTGAGGGCGATCAGCAACGCCTCATAGCGGAAACGGACATTGGGCTGTTCTTCATAAGAGCTTTGTTTCATCCAAAAACCTGAAAGAAATGGATAAATGGATTACAAAAAAGAAAGGCGCTAAAGCTGATAGACAGTAGTAAGAGGGGGACGCCTCACCCTGACTGCGGTAAGCCACTAAGAGCGGGGGGATATAGGTGAGCACCAGCACCACCAGGAGGAAGAGCGAGGCTCTGGAGCACAGGCTGCTTCTGTATCTAACCAGCAGCGGGTGAGAATAGACCTCATAGATCGCCATGGTGGAGAAGCCGGGGGTCCGTGCCTTCAAAGGGTTAATTCTTTGCCGTGTCCAGACGCTCTGCTGTGCTTTACATGGATCCTGCTGTAGAAGTATAATGGGAAAACTGGAAATGGAGAAAATACTCCTCACCCCCCAAAAAATATACCTCTATATACCCCCCCTCCTGTATACTCCTTCCTGTGCACCTCTATATACCCCCCTCCTGTAAACCTCTATATATCACCCCCTCCTGTGTATCTCTATATACCCCCCTCCTGTGCACCTCTATATACCCCCCGCGTATACTCCTTCCTGTGCACCACTATATACCCCCCCTGTATACTCCTTCCTGTGCACCTCTATATACTCCTCCTGTATACTCCTTCCTGTGCACCTCTATATACCACCCCTCCTGTATACTCCTTCCTGTGCACCTCTATATACCACCCCTCCTGTATACTCCTTCCTGTGCACCTCTATATACTCCTCCTGTATACTCCTTCCTGTGCACCTCTATATACTCCTCCTGTATACTCCTTCCTGTGCACCTCTATATACCACCCCTCCTGTATACTCCTTCCTGTGCACCTCTATATACCACCCCTCCTGTATACTCCTTCCTGTGCACCTCTATATACCCCTCCTCCTGTATACTCCTTCCTGTGCACCTCTATATACCCCTCCTCCTGTATACTCCTTCCTGTGCACCTCTATATACCCCCCTCCTGTGTACCTCTATATACCCCCCTCCTGTAAACCTATATATCACCTCCTTCCTGTGCACCTCTACATACCCCCTCCTGTAAACCTCTATATATCACCCCCTCCTGTATACTCCTTCCTGTGTACCTCTATATACCCCCCTCCTGTAAACCTCTATATATCACCCCCTCCTGTATACTCCTTCCTGTGTACCTCTATATACCCCCTCCTGTATACTCCTTCCTGTGTACCTCTATATACCCCCCTCCTGTATACTCCTTCCTGTGTACCTCTATATACCCCCCTCCTGTAAACCTCTATATATCACCCCCTCCTGTGTATCTCTATATACCCCCCTCCTGTATACTCCTTCCTGTGTACCTCTATATACCCCCCTCCTGTATACTCCTTCCTGTGTACCTCTATATACCCCCTCCTGTAAACCTCTATATATCACCCCCTCCTGTATACTCCTTCCTGTGTATCTCTATATACCCCCCTCCTGTATACTCCTTCCTGTGCACCTCTACATACCCCCCTCCTGTATACTCCTTCCTGTGTACCTCTATATACCCCTCCTCTTGTATACTCCTTCCTGTGCACCTCTATATACCCCTCCTCCTGTATACTCCTTCCTGTGCACCTCTATATACCCCTCCTCCTGTATACCTCTATATACCCCCCTCCTGTATACTCCTTCCTGTGTACCTCTATATACCCCCCTCCTGTATACTCCTTCCTGTGTACCTCTACATACCCCCCTCCTGTATACTCCTTCCTGTGTACCTCTACATACCCCGCTCCTGTATACCTCTATATATCACCCCCTCTTGTATACTCCTTCCTACCTCTATATATACCCCTTCCAATGTACCTCTTTTTATACATCCTCCTGTGCACCTGTATATATGCTCCCCTCCTGTGTATTTCTGTATATCCCTCTTCCCAGTCTGCACCCCTTGTCTCCCCGCGGCTCCCGCCGATCCGCACCGGGAGCTGAGAAAGATGTGACCCCGCAATTACCCCAGATAGGAGCCTCTAAACGCGCGGTCTCCATACTGGTGTCTCCATAGCAACGGACGCCATCAACCGGAAATACTAGATAATGACAAGCAGCACACCGGAAGCGATTGCTGGGCACGTGATCTACAGCAGCCTGTATCCCTATAACATTACAGGCACAGATGCCTGATCTTGTATGTTAATGGTCAGGACTCTGTGGCTCACCAGTTGTCAGTAATGCTGGGAGTTGTAGTTCCACAGCAGCTGGAGGGCCACAGACATTCCTGTATGGTAAATATTAGAGCAGTACAGCACACACTGGGCAGGGGAAGCCTGTGACTGTATGGCGGTGTACATGTATCAGTGGGTCAGTGCATGTGACAGCTGGAGGCTGTCCGCCCACATACATGACATGACCTCATAGCTAGTGCGGTGACATTGAGCCGTGTGCATCCCACACTTTCCGTGGACTCCATTGTCAAAATTCCTATTCTTCAGAATGGGACACACGCTATTTTCTATTGAAATGAGTGGGTCCGCGTCCAATCCACGAAAAATGCAAAAACAAAAAAAATCCGGTCGTGTCCATAAGGCCTTTTTCACAAGTTGGTGTTGTTTTCCATCCGTGAATGGACCGCTCCCATGTTTTGTCCGTTTTTTTTACATCCATGTCTTGAGAAAAGCAAACAGCAGGCAGCCATTTTGGCCACCTCCATGGCTCCTGTGTGCTGTCTGTGTCTGGAAAATGGAGCACAGTAGTGCTTGTCACTATGCCTATTGAATTCAATGGATCCATGTGCTGTCCGTGAAGAACATTAGCTGCACATGCCCATGGCCCACCACAGACTGGCCGTAAACCCCACATGGAAATTTCCCCATTGGCCGATGCCCAGGGGGCACCCCAAACCCACCTCACATCGCCGGCTTCAGCAGTTATTAATGCTAAGGGCATGAAGTACCTCTGTAACTGTCCTGCCCTCCTGAATTCCTCTGGAAGTCCTCAGTATGCTGATACAGTTGATTCACTGTGGTATTTGGTTCTGCTGGGCCAGTATATTGTGCTGCACTGTAGTATTTGGTTCAGCTGGGGCAGTATTTAGTGCTGCACTGTGGTATTTGGTCCTGTTGGGACAGTATTTAGTGCTGCACTGTAGTATTTGGTTCTGCTGGGGTGGTATTTAGTGCTGCACTGTGGTATTGCTGGCCCCGCCTACTTGTATTGCCCCACCTTCTATCACTTTGGATCCGCCTACAACATAGAACTACTTTTAGTTTTTATTGCAGGGTGATGGTATGTTCTCAGTCCGCCCCGGGTGTGAATAAGGCCTGAGAAGCGCTGGGTTAGATGAATTTCAGCAGCACTGGCCAACTAAGGCCTCATGCACACGGATATGGTCGGTCGCTCCGTGCGTTTTTGACCACAAAGCACAAGCAACATCCGTGCGGATTCCGCAGACGGATCCGTCCAACTTGAATGGATCTGTGATCCGTCCGCACTGCAAAAAAATAGAATAAGCACCGGACCTTCCGTATTGGGGACCCATTCAAGTGAACACGGCCGGTGCCCGCTGTTTGCGGGCCGCAATATAGGCATGGCCGAACATGAAGTACCTCTGTAACTGTCCTGCCCTCCTGAATTCCTCTGGAAGTCCTCAGTATGCTGATACAGTTGAAGGGCATGAAGTACCTCTGTAACTGTCCTGCCCTCCTGAATTCCTCTGGAAGTCCTCAGTATGCTGATACAGTTGATTCACTGTGGTATTTGGTTCTGCTGGGCCAGTATATTGTGCTGCACTGTAGTATTTGGTTCAGCTGGGGCAGTATTTAGTGCTGCACTGTGGTATTTGGTTCAGCTGGGGCAGTATTTAGTGCTGCACTGTGGTATTTGGTTCAGCTGGGGCAGTATTTAGTGCTGCACTGTGGTATTTGGTTCAGCTGGGGCAGTATTTAGTGCTGCACTGTGGTATTTGGTTCAGCTGGGGCAGTATTTAGTGCTGCACTGTAGTATTTGGTTCCGCTGGGGCAGTATTTAGTGCTGCACTGTGATATTTGGTTCTGTTGGGGCAGTATTTAGTGCTGCACTGTGATATTTGGTTCAGCTGGGGCAGTATTTAGTGCTGCACTGTGGTATTTGGTTCTGCTGGGGCAGTATTTAGTGCTGCACTGTGGTATTTTATTCAGTTGGGGCAGTATTTAGTGCTGCACTGTGGTATTTGGTTCTGTTGGGGCAGTATTTAGTGCTGCACTGTGATATTTGGTTCAGCTGGGGCAGTATTTAGTGCTGCACTGTGGTATTTGGTTCTGCTGGGGCAGTATTTAGTGCTGCACTGTGGTATTTTATTCAGTTGGGGCAGTATTTAGTGCTGCACTGTGGTATTTGGTTCAGCTGGGGCAGTATTTAGTGCTGCACTGTGGTATTTGGTTCAGCTGGGGCAGTATTTAGTGCTGCACTGTGGTATTTGGTTCAGCTGGGGCAGTATTTAGTGCTGCACTGTGGTATTTGGTTCAGCTGGGGCAGTATTTAGTGCTGCACTGTGGTATTTGGTCCTGTTGGGACAGTATTTAGTGCTGCACTGTAGTATTTGGTTCTGCTGGGGTGGTATTTAGTGCTGCACTGTGGTATTGCTGGCCCCGCCTACTTGTATTGCCCCACCTTCTATCACTTTGGATCCGCCTACAACATAGAACTACTTTTAGTTTTTATTGCAGGGTGATGGTATGTTCTCAGTCCGCCCCGGGTGTGAATAAGGCCTGAGAAGCGCTGGGTTAGATGAATTTCAGCAGCACTGGCCAACTAAGGCCTCATGCACACGGATATGGTCGGTCGCTCCGTGCGTTTTTGACCACAAAGCACAAGCAACATCCGTGCGGATTCCGCAGACGGATCCGTCCAACTTGAATGGATCTGTGATCCGTCCGCACTGCAAAAAAATAGAATAAGCACCGGACCTTCCGTATTGGGGACCCATTCAAGTGAACACGGCCGGTGCCCGCTGTTTGCGGGCCGCAATATAGGCATGGCCGAACAATGGCAGCGAGCATGGGTCCGAAGGGTCTGGTGCATGCATGAAAACTGAGCTGCAGAAGGGTGTGCACAAATGTTGGCTTATTGGGGGCGAGCGTTCTGGGGATAATCTCCCGGGATGGGTGTGAAAGTACTGATGTTGGTAAGTATGATGGTGGTGTCTTGACTCTTCCCTGACGACAGATGTTGCGGAAAAGTAGGATCAGGCATGCTGAGGTTCAACACGTCTGATCCTTTGTTGCAGCTACCAGAGATGTCAGTGTGTAAGGGATTTGGGTGGTTGGGGGCGTGTCCTCTATAAATGGGCGGGGCTCATGGTCTTTTTGACCTTGTGACAATCTCTCTGATGTCCCTAAAGGTCGCAAGCTTCAAAATGTAAACGAAATGTGCTGCTATTCACTGACAGGCAGTAGTTTTGTAATGGTGAGGAACTGCATTGATTTTAAACTTAATTGCATAAAAACCTTAAAAAAAAAAACATTTCTGCAGAGATGTCTGAATAACACAGGGACAGAATCAATGTAAACTAAGGACGTGATTGTATTATTTCCAGGATGACGTCATCGGCGCTCTACGTCACGCATTGACTGACAGTTCGCCCCGCCCCGTTTTCTCCTTTATGTGTGGGTGGAGTCAGGAAGCGGGAAGCGTTGTGCTCCGGAAGTGTCGTCTGAGGGAGGCCCCGCCCTGTTGTTGTTGTCGTCGCTGTCACCGCTCGGTAACATGAAGTGGATGTTCAAGGAAGACCACGCACTGGGTGAGAGGGAGCCCGGGGGAGGCTGCGGGGGTGAGGCCGGGCCCGTGTCATGTCACGATAGTCGTGCCTCATCACATACGCTGTATACCGCCCTATACTCTCCTGTATGCTCTGCCTGTTACATTACCACAAGCTCCCATCCACCTACACATCGGTGTATCTGCCCTCTAGCCTCCCCCTCCTATATATCGTGTCATATCGCGACATCCTGTCATCACCGGCTGTCCTAGTTCTCCCCACCGCCATCCTCTTTGCGTTGTCACACAATGTCTCCCTCTTCTATGACCTATATCGTGACATATCACAATAGCCTGCCCTATCTGTACCACTACAGTTATATGGAAAATATGAGAGCGCTTCCTGTACACCGCCCCTATCCTACCCTCCCCCACATCACTATGTATAGGCTCCTATCACGATATATATCCTGACAGTACTGTAATGACTACAACTCCCAGTAAATAAAACCCAGAGTCGTCATCTTCAAGGCGTCGACCATCTCCTAAATATGTATGTCCTGTCCATCCCCCGCTATACATTACCTCCCCTCCACTATGTGATCTCACAGCTGTATGATGTGCTGCCATCCCCCGCTATACATTACCCCCTCCACTATATGTGATCTCACAGCTGTATGATGTGCTGCCCATCCCCCGCTATACGTTACCCCCTCCACTATATGTGATCTTATATCCTTTCTATTATACATAAACACCCTCCTCCTACATTGTCTTATGTCCCGAGGACGCAAGTGAGTGCGGCCCAGGAATGCTACTTGCCACAAAATCTGCTTTATCTATGAGTGGGAGGGAGAAGCAGGACTCACAGGCTTTGTATACGACTGGGGGAGAAGCAGGACTCACAGGCTTTGTATACGACTGGGGGGAGAAGCAGGACTCACAGGCTTTGTATACGACTGAGGGGAAAAGCAGGACTCATAGGCTTTGTATATGTCTAGGGGGGAGAAGCAGGACTCACAGGCTTTCTATACAACTGGGGAGAGAAGCAGGACTCACAGTCTTTGTATATGACTTGGGGGAGAAGCAGGACTCACAGGCTTGTATATGACTTGGGGGAGAAGCAGGACTCACAGGCTTTGTATACGACTGGGGGGAGAAGCAGGACTCACAGGCTTTCTATACAACTGGGGAGAGAAGGAGGACTCACAGGCTTTGTATATGACTTGGGGGAGAAGCAGGACTCACAGGCTTTGTATACGACTGAGGGGGGGCAGGACTCACAGGCTTTGTATACGACTGGGGGGGTAGCAGGATTCACAGTCTTTCTATATGACTTGGGGAGAAGCAGGACTCACAGGCTTTGTATACGACTGAGGGGGGGCAGGACTCACAGGCTTTCTATACGACTGAAGGGAGAAGCAGGACTTACAGGCTTTGTATATGACTGCGGGGAGAAGCAGGACTCACAGGCTTTCTATGTGACTGGGAGGAGAAGCAGGACTCACAGGCTTTGTATACGTCTGGGGGGGGGACAAGCAGGACTCACAGGCTATCTATACGACTGAGGGGAGAAGCAGGACTCACAGGCTTTGTATACGACTGAGGGGGGGCAGGACTCACAGGCTTTCTATACGACTGAAGGGAGAAGCAGGACTTACAGGCTTTCTATATGACTGGGGAGAGAAGCAGGACTTACGGGCTTTCTGTATGACTGGGGGGTAGCAGGACTCACAGGCTTTCTATACGACTGGGGAGAGAAGCAGGACTCACAGGCTATCTATACGACTGAGGGGAGAAGCAGGACTCACAGGCTTTCTATACGACTGGGGAGAGAAGCAGGACTCACAGGCTATCTATACGACTGAGGGGAGAAGCAGGACTCACAGGCTTTCTATACGACTGAGGGGAGAAGCAGGGACTCACAGGCTTTCTATACAACTGAGGGGAGAAGCAGGACTCGCAGGCTTTCTATACAACTGAGGGAGAAGCAGGACTCACGGGCTTTCTATATGACTGAGGGGAGAAGCAGGACTCATGGGCTTTGTATACGACTGAGGGGAGAAGCAGGACTCATGGGCTTTCTATACGACTGAGGGGAGAAGCAGGACTCGCAGGCTTTCTATACAACTGAGGGGAGAAGCAGGACTCACGGGCTTTCTATATGACTGAGGGGAGAAGCAGGACTCATGGGCTTTGTATACGACTGAGGGGAAAAGCAGGACTCATGGGCTTTCTATACGACTGAGGGGAGAAGCAGGACTCATGAGCTTTCTATACGACTGAGGGGAGAAGCAGGACTCATGGGCTTTCTATACGACTGAGGGGAGAAGCAGGACTCATGGGCTTTGTATACGACTGAGGGGAGAAGCAGGACTCATGGGCTTTCTATACGACTGAGGGGAGAAGCAGGACTCACAGGCTTTCTATATGACTTGGGGAGAAGCAGGACTCACAGTTTATCTATACGACTTGGGGAGAAGCAGGACTCACAGGCTTTGTATATCACTGAGGGGGGGCAGGACTCACAGGCTTTGTATACGACTGAGGGGAGAAGCAGGACTCACAGGCTTTGTATATGACTTGGGGGAGAAGCAGGACTCATAGGCTTTGTATACGACTGAGGGGGGGTCAGGACTCAGGCTTTGTATACGACTGAGGGGAGAAGCAGGACTCACAGGCTTTGTATACGACTGAGGGGAGAAGCAGGACTCACAGGCTTTGTATACGACTAAGGGGAGAAGCAGGACTCACAGGCTTTGTATAGGACTTGGGGGAGAAGCAGGACTCACAGGCTTTGTATACGACTTGTGGGAGAAGCAGGACTCACAGGCTTTGTATACGACTTGGGGGAGAAGCAGGACTCACAGGCTATCTGTATGACTGGGGAGAGAAGCAGGACTCACAGGCTTTGTATACGACTTGGGGGAGAAGCAGGACTCACAGGCTATCTGTATGACTGGGGAGAGAAGCAGGACTCACAGGCTTTCTGTATGACTGGGGGGGTAGCAGGACTCACAGGCTTTCTGTATGACTGGGGGGGGTAGCAGGACTCACAGGCTTTCTATACGACTGAGGGGAGAAGCAGGACTCAGTCTTTCTATACGACTGAAGGGAGAAGCAGGACTTACAGGCTTTGTATACGACTGAGGGGAGAAGCAGGACTCACAGGCTTTGTATACGACTGAGGGGAGAAGCAGGACTCACAGGCTTTGTATACGATTGAGGGGGAGAAGCAGGACTCGCAGCTTTGTATACGACTGAGGGGGAGAAGCAGGACTCACAGGCTTTCTATACGACTGGGGGAGAAGCAGGACTCACAGGCTTTGTATACGACTGAGGGGGAGAAGCAGGATTCACAGGCTTTGTATACGACTGGGGGGAGAAGCAGGACTCAGGTTTCTATACGACTGGGGGGAGAAGCAGGACTCACAGGCTTTCTATACGACTGAGGGGAGAAGCAGGACTCACAGGCTTTCTATACGACTGAGGGGAGAAGCAGGACTCACAGGCTTTCTATACGACTGGGGGGAGAAGCAGGACTCACAGGCTTTCTATACGACTGGGGGGAGAAGCAGGACTCATCTGTGGCTGGGTGTAAGAAGCAGGCTTTGTTCTGGAGATCAGGGGAATAGGACAGCATGTAATCACAGAAACAATACATAGAAATCTGTATGTTCCTGAGATCATCCCCTCCCCCTCACCGCTGCTCTCTGACCTGACAGGATTATCTTCTTTCTCTCTTATTTTTTTTACATTTTTAAAGCTCTCGTGTGATACACAAGCGCGCTCCTTGTAGATCAGGATGTTATATGGTGTGACCCCGAGCATTTCACTCCCTTACTGTCACATGCTTATGGTATCAGGTCACTGACTAGTAAATACGCCTGGTGAGTAACAGCAGAGCCCCCGCCCTGTGCCCCCCGGGGTTTACTGAGGAATTAGGTTTAGGTCAGAGGCAGTGAACAGCAGGCAGAGTCCTCAGGGTATTACTGATCCCAGAGGCGGTTATTACGGTATAGGTCGGTTTTGGGTAAAGCGTCCACAGAATTCTCCCTATTTGATCACTTGATGCATCTCTGGAACGTTTACTTTGGTCTTTTGCTGAAATGCATCTGTGGAGAACTTAAAGGGGTATTCCACGTCTGATGGCCATTACTCAGGGGGGTCCGGCTCTGAGCACCCCAGCTGTTTGACAGGGAGGCCTGAGCGCTCTGACGGCTGAAGTCCACCGGTGTGAGAGGCGCTATTAGTAGCCCCTCACTCAAAGAAGCCGGACTCTGTCACACCCTTATGCACCAATAGGACATATTAAAAGGTTGTGGAGTCGCACAAAAATAAAAAAATATTAAAGTAGAACTCCTGCAAAAAATTTTTATTCTCTGACCTGTTAGAAAGGTGCATGATATAATCTGTAGTGAATGTAATCTTCTTATCAGAGACTGTATCTGTGAGCTATCCCCTCTCTTCTAATTGTAGCTGGGTCATGTGACCAACTCCCTGACCTCCAACTAACCCAGGACAGGAAGCCAGTCACTGCTCTATTCATTCCTATGAGACTGAGGCTCCCATAGGAATACATAGAGAAATAGACTTCCTGTCCACACATAAGATGCTGTGTTATCTGGTGAGTCTGATTGCTGGTCACATGACACAGATGAGGAACATAAGGGAGATATAACTCATCAATACAGACACTGGTAATAAAATGACATTCACTACAGATCACATCATGTACATTTCTAGCATACACCGTAGATCAGGGATAACCAACCTGCAGCACCCGAGCTGTTGTTAAACTATAATTCCCACCATGCCCTGCTGTCTGGGTATGCTGGGAGTTGTAGTTTTGCAGCAGCAGGTTGGCATTAGAGGGTCCTCTGATGTGTATAGCCAGCTGATGTGTCAGGCATAATGAACGGTTCCTTGTAGCAGCGCCCAGCTCGTCCACCATCCTAAGGACATGTTCACACAAAGGATTTTTCTCTGGGATATCTCCTGCAGATTTGCAGTTTGTCTGGGAAAGCTCGGCGCCGGAGCTGTAATGGGAGGCAGATCCGATATCCTCCATTCCGGGATCGGCACCTTGTGTCACACCCGTCTCATTCATAAAGAATCCTTTGTGTCACTGCTTGCTCCGCAGGTTCTTCTCGCCCACATTTCTTCAGCGCCGCTCACCTGTTTTCAGGGCTCGGGTGACATCACTGTCATCTCCTGCTTATTATCTTCACTCTCCTTATCCACTTATTTTTCATTCCTTTCTCAGAACACAGATGTGTGGAGTCGGCGAAAATCCGAGCCAAATATCCAGACCGCGTTCCGGTAAGTTCTCCTCACTCATTTATTATTTACTGCTCCTTGTATTAGAGCGACATGAAGCCGTATACAGATTGTATCAGCCGCTCAGATCTGTATACTGGGGGAGGGAGGGAGTTATAGTCAACCAAAGCAGAAGAATGCTGAGTGAGTGCTTCCCACACAGTGACTCCACCAGCAGAATAGTGAGTGCAGCTCTGGAGTATAATACAGGATGTAACTTGGGATCAGTACAGGATAAGTAATGTATGTACACAGTGACTGCACCAGCAGAATAGTGAGTGCAGCTCTGGAGTATAATACAGGATGTAACTCAGGATCAGTACAGGATAAGTAATGTATGTACACAGTGACTGCACCAGCAGAATAGTGAGTGCAGCTCTGGAGTATAATACAGGATGTAACTCAGGATCAGTACAGGATAAGTAATGTATGTACACAGTGACTGCAGCAGAAGAATAGTGAGTGCAGCTCTGGAGTATAATACAGGATGTAACTCAGGGTCAGTACAGGATAAGTAATGTATGTACACAGTGACTGCACCAGCAGAATAGTGAGTGCAGCTCTGGAGTATAATACAGGATAAGTAATGTATGTACACAGTGACTGCACCAGCAGAATAGTGAGTGCAGCTCTGGAGTATAATACAGGATGTAACTCAGGATCAGTACAGGATAAGTAATGTATGTACACAGTGACTGCACCAGCAGAATAGTGAGTGCAGCTCTGGAGTATAATACAGGATGTAACTCAGGATCAGTACAGGATAAGTAATGTATGTACACAGTGACTGCACCAGCAGAATAGTGAGTGCAGCTCTGGAGTATAATACAGGATGTAACTCAGGATCAGTACAGGATAAGTAATGTATGTACACAGTGACTGCACCAGCAGAATAGTGAGTGCAGCTCTGGAGTATAATACAGGATGTAACTCAGGGTCAGTACAGGATAAGTAATGTATGTACACAGTGACCTGCACCAGCAGAATAGTGAGTGCAGCTCTGGAGTATAATACAGGATAAGTAATGTATGTACACAGTGACTGCACCAGCAGAATAGTGAGTGCAGCTCTGGAGTATAATACAGGATGTAACTCAGGATCAGTACAGGATAAGTAATGTATGTACACAGTGACTGCACCAGCAGAATAGTGACTGCAGCTCTGGAGTATAATACAGGATGTGACTCAGGATCAGTACAGGATAAGTAATGTATGTACACAGTGACTGCACCAGCAGAATAGTGAGTGCAGCTCTGGAGTATAATACAGGATGTAACTCGGGATCAGTACAGGATAAGTAATGTATGTACACAGTGACTGCACCAGCAGAATAGTGAGTGCAGCTCTGGAGTATAATACAGGATGTAACTCGGGATCAGTACAGGATAAGTAATGTATGTACACAGTGACTCCAATAATTAGTTTTATATCTGTAAGATAAAACACAACCTGAAACTTGAGAAACTGCAGCAGAATTTCTCGTCAGACTAGGTTTACATTTGCGGTGGAGGTTTCTGTCACAAATGCAGACAAAATACCCGAGCACGGTGCAATATAAACCCGCAGAATGATGGAAAACAGACCCCCTGATAGTCAGTAGTGTCTGTCCTGTGGATCAGGTGCTTCTGTTTTTTGAGGTGACGCCGGCTGTACTTCAGTGTCCAGCGATGGGGTCTCTATAATAGTAGTTGTCAGCCTCCTCCCCATCATATGCACAGTACTAATAAGCCTTCCCCACGTCCCAGGTCATCGTGGAGAAAGTGTCCGGTTCACAAATTGTGGATATCGACAAGCGAAAATACTTGGTCCCTTCTGATATCACCGTGGCTCAGTTTATGTGGATCATCAGGAAACGCATCCAGCTGCCTTCAGAAAAAGCCATCTTCTTGTTCGTAGATAAGACTGTGCCTCAATCCAGGTGAGTGGTAAGGTGCAGTATACAGATACCGCCACGTGCCAGCAGCAACTAGCAGATCTCATCCACATGCTGCAACAAAATCGCTTTTTATATCTGGAGCATGTCAATTTATGCTGCCGATACCACGTTATGCGATGCACAGGGTGAAGTCTGCAGCAAAAGCTCGTTTTGTCTGGGGAGCAATGATTAAGTGAAACAAAATGGCCACTGTCCTAATCACACAGGAGGACAAGTTACTTCACAACACTGAGGTAAAGAGCTGCCTCATCCTCCTCTCTGCTTGTCAGGGATTATGGTCCTGAATACAGGTGATAAGATCTTCAGCTGAAGCTCTGTAGGAATGGAGTTCATGAGGAGACATGAAGTACAGAGAGGAGGTAGGGGATGTCGCTAATGAGCAGCAGCTCTTGTATGCAGTCTCCCTTACCACAGTCTGTCCTGTCCGTCCTCTCTGTACTTCATGTCTCCTCATGAACTGCATTCTTACAGAGATTCAGCTGAAGATCTTATCACCTGTATACAGGATCATAATCCCTGACGAGCAGAGAGGGAGGATGAGGCAGCTCTTTACCTCAGTGTTGTGAAGTAACTTGTCCTCCTGTGTGATTAGGACAGGTTTTGTGTGTACTAATAGGATGACGGCCATTTTGTTTCTCCTAATGATTGCTCCCCAGACAAAACAAGCCATTATAACTAATGAAAGGTATTTGGGAATATATTTATAATGAAGTAATATTTAAGTATTTTCATTTTCTTAATTCCAGGAGAACCCCTTTAAGTAGAGTGTCTGACACTATCCAAACAGTAATGTCCAGTATATGTCTGTATATTAGTTTTTTAATTTTACATTTTTAGTGTCCTCTATATTTTAAGTATTTTAAGACTTTTTAGACCTTTTTCAGTCCCCTTTGAGGACTTGAACATGTGATCTTTTGATTGCTCACACTAGGCAGTGTAATATCCCAGTGCATAGTCATTCTGGCAGGCACGCCAATGCATTCTGTTTGTCGCAGGATGTATCAGCAGCTGGGACGTAGCAGGCCTGAGGCCCTTCAGAAAGCTTTTAGGTATAAAAGTTTCTCTATGTATTCTTATGGGCACCTCGGTGTCAGTCTCATAGCAATGAATAGAGAAGTTTTTAACTTCCTGTGTCATTTGGTGACCAGAGTGTTGGTCACATGACACAGCTGAGGATCAGAAGGGAGGTTATAACACACAAATGCAGTCTTCACTACAGTGAAGCACCGCTACCTTCTCCCCGCTCACCAAGCACAGCGCTGTACATTGTATAGTGGCTATGCTTGGTATCGCGCTCAACTCCATTTACTTGCAGCTGAGCCACTCCTAGGCCACGTGACCGATGAACGCAACATCATTGGCCTAAGAAAAGCTGAGAGAAGGACTTGGCGCTCACGGAAGCGCCGGTGCTTTCTCAAACAGCTGATCGGCGGGGGTCCCGGGTGTCAGACCTCCACTGATCAGATACTGATGATCAATCCTGAGGATACGTCATCAGTAGGACAATCCTGGAAAACCCCTTTAACACTAACATAAAACAGCAGAAACACTGACATTGTGAAGCGTTTTCTTTGCCACTAACTGTCCCCCTTCTCTCTCCTCCAGCCTAACCATGGGACAGCTGTACGAGAAAGAAAAAGACGAAGACGGCTTTTTGTACGTGGCGTACAGCGGAGAGAACACGTTTGGCGTTTAGCTATACTGACCGCTTGTGAATCTTGTAAATAACATTGGTGGTTTTAACACGATGCATACGTCTCCACCCTATAGGTCAGATGCACACTAACTGGATGCGTTCTTTTCTTTTACTTACCTACGTTTTGTCGTTCATCTATGTCTTAGTCTAGTTATTTAACGTAATTTATTTCTCGTGCTTTGTGAAGAGCCCACTTCTCCTGCCAAAGGCACTGGCAGTGCGGTGGGCATCAGTGAAGGGGTTAAATAATAGTACAGCTAGAGAAGGTGGGCTTAGTGACCGCACCGGTAGCATTCATGATACATATAGATTTTTATTGGTTTTTTTTCTGATTATGTTGAAGACCTGATGTAATTTGCTGACATTTAGCTGTAAAACAACTGATTAGTGATGGACATTGTATCAGTAATTCCCGGTATGTAACGTCCACATTTACACACAAAATAAAACCGTTCAGTACATTACTTCTTCAGTGCCTGCAAGTATCTTATGATCAGTCAGATGAGACGTGCGCAGCAGTGACCTGTCCCCTATATAGATATCATGGCGGACTGCACGAACCAGGGGATGACAGGACGTAGACTGTACAGGATATGTGGTACAAGCTGCGAACTGCTGTGACCACCCGGCGGGGAGGTTTCTATGGTCATGATTAGATATGAGGGAATTTCATGTTGTGAAATTCGTACACACTTCGTTTGGTGGCAAAAGGTTACCACTAGAGATGAGCGAACGTGCTCGTAACGAGCACTGTAGCGCTCGGCTCCCCTGCGCTCGCATGGGCGCAGGCATTCGCTTCCGTCGGGTGAGGAGGACGGAAGCGGATGCCTGCGCCCATGCGAGCCGAGCGCTACAGTGCTCGTTACGAGCACGTTCGCTCATCTCTAGTTACCACGGACAATAACGCAATTCTATGAAAGAATGCATAATGGAATTCCGTTCCGTTATTCATTCCGTCATAATAGAAGTCTATGGGCTGCATAAAGGATCCGTCCGGTCTCCGTTATACAGGAGAGTCGTGTCCTGAATAACAGAGACCGGACGGATCCGTTACGCAGCCCATAGACTTCTATTATGACGGAATGAATAACGGAACGGAATTCCATTATGCATTCTTTCATAGAATTGCGTTATTGTCCGTGATAGCAGAATCCATAATGCAGTTCACCTTTTACCACCAAACGAAGCACGAACAAATTTCAAAATATGAAATTCGCTCATCGCTAGTCCTGATATGTGAGAGAAGTTATTCTGAAATGCTGTTAAAGGGGTCCTCTCGCTTCAGCAAACGGCATTTATCAGGTAGAGAAAGTTACTACATCACATTATACATGGCTCATAGCCAGGGGAAGATTTCGCCATAACTCCTGTACAAACGCCATAGACGCCTGTGCAGGCAATATTACTCCCTGGAAGAAGACTTGTGCATATTTTTACGCATGGTCTTTTTCTAGTCCGGAGCGCTGTATCTGCAGCGTGTCGGGTCTGACGCAAAGGAAGTCCCGCCTTTCTCCAGAGAAGCTCTGCCCCTCACTGACATCTCCTTCACCAGGAGCGGCTCCATACTAAACAGCACATTGTGGGCGTAGGACCTGTGGTGATGTCATGTGTGTGGGAGGAGTTAAGAGGCTCTGTGTAAAGGGCCCTTTAGGAGGGTTCACAGCACTTCCATAGAAGAACACATATCGACTTTAATGCGCAGAATAATTGTTTTTGAAGTCTGCAGAATGTCAATTGTCAATGCAAAGGTGAGATAAAATCTGCAGCAAAAACCGCAACTAACACATGCGGTTTTTGGTATGAAATTTCTGCATGACAACCCGCACCTGTGGGACAATGACTTTTGTTTCTTAGACTGACCGTCACACTGCAGGTGTTGGAGTCTATGTACAAATGACAAGGTCAGATCTCACACGATGTAGATGGAGGCGTACATCACCGAGGGGTTCCCCCATCCTCCCCCACAACCTCTGTTGTACCAGGTCGGTGATTTGCACTTTGGGTCTCAGCTGAAGTTCAGGTATTCACGTGACGTTCGGATCCAGGATGTAAATTCCTGTTCTCGCAGCAGCCTCCAGGCTTCCTGGTAAGACCGAGCAGCTTCTTTATAATCACCGTATGTCTTCAATTCCCTGGAAGAAAGGAGATAAAATATTGTAACCAGTTATGGGACCAGTAACCCTAAAACCACATAACACATAAAACTGTCATCTTCTATTATGCTGCTAAATAATGAAAATGTAGCTTAGATGTGGGAAAGCTGGGTGATAACTAGGTGTGAGCGACTCAACCTTTAAATCAGGAATGCCCAACCTGCGGCCCTCCAGCTGTTACAAAACTACAACTCCCAGCATGCCCGGAGAGCCTACTGCAGGGCATGGTAGGAGTTGTAGTTTTACAACAGCTGGAGGGCTGCAGGTTGAGCATCCCTGCTTTAGGATCATAGATCCGAAGTTGATTCATTTAAATACTTGCTGCTTCTGCGCTGCATTAAAATGTATTGGCTCAGTGTAGGCAAAATTCGTATCGCCCAAAGTAGCGCGAGACTTCGGTGAATTCCTATCTGCGTATTGAAAAACCAAGCCTAGTGACAACCCATATGGATGCTATTATCGCTTGCACATGTGTTGTCATATCGTGTTGGTACATGACGATTAGGGTACGGCCACACGTTCAGGTTTCGGCACACAGTCCTTTATACTTTCCACTACGGTCTTCCAAAACTGCAGAAGCCCCGACCGTGTGGCCGTACCCTTAGGAAGCTGCTGAGAAACTCCTAGATGCTGATTAACTAAAGCTGGCCATATACTTTCTAGAGCAAAACTCTCACTCCGCATGTATATTATCAGGGGAGGGGGGAACAGCACACTTGGCTCAGCCAGGCATGCATGTGTTCTGAAGGTACTACCACACACATATTTCCCTGACATCTGCCATTGCTGGAGATTTGTGTGGCCCCAATATACCGTACATTAGATGGTTGGCGTGTTTGACCGACCTTCATCCACAGTATACGGCCAGCTAAAGGATTGCCTTGTCTAATTTTGCACCTAACGTGTGGTGCATAAGGGCTACGCGTGGATACCCTAAACCTGACCCCATGTAGCCTGCGGGCTCCCTGTGTACTCACTGCTGCCGTATAGCAAAGTATATAGAAGGAGAATACAATGACAAGTGATCAGTAATAGATAAGGACTGGAACTCATCAGCCGCATACAATGTGTACAGAAGCATCATCACAGATAAGGTGCCGTAAAGGTCCAGGTTACAGACTTTCATCTCAGTGATCGTCATCCTGGGTGTGCAGATTGTGGTAGGCCTGGCCAACTAAGGCCTCTTTCACACTAGCGGCAGCACGGATCCGGCACCTAAAGGGTGCCGACGGATCCGTGCTGCCGCTGATACATGTGTGGAGCCGGAGCAGCGGTCCGGCCCCACACATGTTGACACAGACATTGGGACAAGACACAGAGAACATACATACACACACATACACACACATACATACATACTCCAGCTAGGGACGCCGGCAGCGCGTCTTCACGCGCCTCCTGCGCGCAGTGATGACGATTCCCCACAGCGCCCTCTAAGGCTACTTTCACACTAGCGTTTTATAATTCCGGTATTGAGTTCAGTCATAGGGGCTCAATACCGGAATAAAACGCTTCAGTATTGTCCCCATTCATTGTCAATGGGGACAAAACTGAACTGAAGAGAATGGAGGCTCCTAAAAGCATGCTGCAGTTTGCGCGCTGGTTCAAGCATCCGCACCAAGACGGATCCGTCATGACCACCAATGAAAGTCAATGGGGACGGATCTGTTTGGTGTGACACAATTGTGAACGGATCCGTCACCTGCACATATACATACATACACAGACATACTTACATGCTCCCGGCAGGTCTCCACAGCGCAGGAGGAGCTGGACGGCGCGCACATAGGACGATTCCACCCGGCGCCCAGTAGAGGGCGCTGTGGGGAATCGTCCTATGTGCGCGCCATCCTGCTTCTGTACTGCACTGTGGAGACCTGCCAGGAACATGTAAGTGTGTATTTGTGTGTGTGTATCTACTGTGTGACATGTGTGACATGTGTGACATGTCCCTGCGGCAGCACGGATCTGGCAGCACCCTTCACCTGCCGGATCCGTGCTGCTCCTAGTGTGAAAGTAGCCTAATGTGTATGGGGGGTGCCCTGTGTCATCATCTCTGCACCAATGCCAGAAGCGTCCCTTCTCCCCCACATGCAGGGTCGGTCAAGCCCAGTGTGCATGTGAATAGAGGGGAGGGGGCGTCAGGATGAAGTCATAGGATGTTGAGTACGTGCCAGGCTTACAGGAAGTCTATAAAGGACTGGTTTAATTTTTATGATCCAGACTGTGAAGCTGGATGACCCTATGTGACCGCCCCCATACGTTAATGTAAGGTTAATACTGTCCTAGAGCTGAAGTCCCAGCTATTGATGGCCGCAGTGCTGGAGCAGAATCCAGACTGGGGTCACAGCAGTGGATATTGTGTGAGTGATGTGCAGCACTGGTAACCAGGGGCAACGGCCTGACTGATGTGTGTGGGACAATGGAGATACAAATAGGGAAATCTTCTAAACGGTACATTTTATATAAATACATTCTATTAGTAATAATATTGGAATGGCTATATCTAACTATACAAACTACATGTGTGAGATGGGAATACCCCTTTAACTGCACTGATACACTGTAACGGGTCCATGCAGATGAATGAGCAGAGCGGGGTGAGCAAGGGAATTTCAGCGTCTGAACTTGCACCCTAATAATAAGTCACAAATAAAAAGCAGATATTAAATCCACCCAGAAATCGTCCTGTACAACAATGTCCTCCTGGCAGCAGTCGCTCCATTCATAGAGCGGCCTCTATGTAATAGTGACACCAGACATTAGCCAAGTTTTCCTGGCATCACGACCAGCTCTGACTTCAGGGAAGCGAGCGATTTTATTAACACCGGCGACAGCCTGGGAGCGGCGGAGTGTAAGCCTCAGTGCTCGAAAGACGAGGCCGGCATCCAAGAGGGCGACTGCTATTTTCCATTGTACTGTATAATCCTCTCTACAAGGAGCAACATGGGTGTCCAGAGCGGCGCCCAGCACTCGTCACAAGCTGCAGAATCAATGGGCTGTACTGCTTGTATGTGGGTAAAGCTTAAAGGGGTATTCCGGCAATAAGGAATTATCCCCATCCACTGCAGATCAGATTGCTGGAACCCGCACTGATCATGGCAGTCCCATAGACTTTGAATGGAGCAGTGCTGTGTATGCTCAACCATTCATCAATGCAAACAGGTTACACAAGACCCACGTTCTAGTGATCGTGGGGGGTCCCGGAGGTTGGACTCAATCTAACAGTTATGCCTTATCTGTACCATTCCTATGATGACTCCAGTTCTGCAACGTTTTACCATCTGTTGCATCTCAATTCCTCACCACTTTAAAGGGGTTTCTCCGACATATATATTGATGACGTATCCTCAGGATAGGTCATCAATATCAGATCGGAGGGGATCAGACACCCGGAACCCCCGCTGATCAGCTGTTTGGAGAGGAGGCGTGCGCCGTATCAGCATGCTGGCCGACATGGGGGTAGTGGTGAGTAGGTGTAATTACATCTCACCGCCCCATTCATTTCTATTGGAAGAATCGCTTCTATAGGCTTGTATTGGAGCGATTCTTCCCATAGAAATGAATGGGGCGGTGAGGTGTAATTACACCTACTCACCACTACCCCCATGTCGGCCAGCATGTAAACAGTGAAGAGGAGGCAGCGCTGATACGGCGCGTGCCTCCTCTTCAAACAGCTGATCGGCGGGGGTTCCGGGTGTCGGACCCCCGCCGATCTGATATTGATGACCTATCCTGAGGATAGCTCATCAATATATATAACTCGGAGAACCCCTTTAAGGATCACTGCGGCTTTACATTCAGAGCTAAAAAGCCTCAACATGACCTGGGATTTGTCACAGCTGAAGATTCGCTACAATGTATTCAGTCTAAGGCTACTTTCACACTAGCGTTAGAGTTTTCCGGTATTAAGTTACATCATAGGGGCTCAATACTGGAAAAAAAAGCTTCAGTTTTGTCCCCATTCATTGTCAATGGGGACAAAACTGAACAGAACGGAGGCTCCAAAATGCATTCCATTCCGTTTAGTTGCGTCCCCATACCAGAGAGCAAAAGCCGCAACATGTTGTATTTTGCTCTCCGTCCTGGGGATCCGGAGCAAGACGGATCTGTCATGACCCACAATGCAAGTCAATGGGAAGGATCCGTTTGTCTGACACAATAATAAACGGATCCCGTCCTCCATTGACTTTCAGTGGAGTTCATGACAGATCCGTCTTGGCTATGTTAAAGATAATACAAACGGGATCTGTTTCATAACGGATGCAGACGTTTGTATTATCAGTAACGGAAGCTTTTTTGCTGGATCCGGCAGGTGTGGTGTGAAAGTAGCCTAAAGAATCCTATCCTGCGCTCACTGTTTGCTCCAGTGTTTCGGTACAGGTAAACCGCACCTGTCTGGGGTGCAGTCGGCTTGTCTAAACTGGATACAAATCTAGCAGGCTCTCACGGCGTTCTGTTAACGGAAATATTCCCATTCACTGACAGCAAGCTGAGATTTCTGAGATAGCAAAGTGTAGCTTTGCATTTTTGAGACTTGATTCTCAAAAAACTGCAATTTTGGGGCCACGAAAGTGAATATAGGAGGAGAATTTTTCCATGTATAAAAGCTATATGGGTGGGACGGCTATTAAACAATGAACACTTTTTCATCCGTTTACATGTTTTACCCAAAATGGGGTGACATCACAAGACACTCACAAAATCCTTTACACCAGGCAAGTGTCCAAGTAGTCACACCCTGTGAGGGAAGAGCTGCTAATCCACCGATCATTACACCATACTGGCAATGACCCTCTTACAGATCTCTATACTGGCCAGCGGCACCATTATACTATGTGCAGTGTACAATGAGATATTTACTGTAACCTGGAAACTACAAGAGTGACGAGGGTGGAGCGACCATGTCCGGGCTAAATAATATAGAAATCACTGTATGTATATCCATGTATTCCAGCGTTCCCTGCTTTCAGGTGTGTAACATGATTACCTGAGTGATCCCGGGATCTGCTCCTCCGACAGGTTCTCTAACAGATGACGGAAGATGTGAAATAATTCCACTTTACAGATCCGGGATCTGAAGAAACAGACATAAATCACTATTAAATCACATCATGAAACCAGAAGTAGTGGCCACCAGTTATTACTGTACAGAAGATGCCACCCACCAATGGTACTGGACTGTTATGGGGAAACCCACTAATGACCTCCTAGG
Source organism: Rhinella marina (assembly GCA_900303285.1). NCBI lineage: Eukaryota > Metazoa > Chordata > Amphibia > Anura > Bufonidae > Rhinella > Rhinella marina. Next base: position 81,674 of record ONZH01013914.1, on the reverse strand, counting down.
CTGGCCATATACACGTGAGATAGTGATCGCCCACAGATCAGTCACAGGATCGTTCATATACAAGCCTGTATTCTCCAGCTGTTGCAGGACTACAATTCCCAGCATCCCGGCAATGCTGGGAATTCCAATTTTGTAACAGCTGGAGAGCCACAGGTTGAGGATCACTGATATAAGCGATCCATCCGGGAACATGGCAGAATAAACTGGTCGACCAGGGAGTAAGGGGAACAGATATCTTTCCTGGTGTAAAATAAATTGCAAACATTGGGTGTGTACATGCCCTTGCCACTTTCTGAGGTCGGCACGGCCAGGTGCCATCGGCCCCGACAGGTCTATCCCCATTAACGTCAGTTTACTGGTACAAATAATGGTTGAACTCTACACCGACACACAGACTGCTGGAGGATGAGCTTCATTTACTCACAGGGGATAGCAAGACTGGCGTAGAAAACACTGGTATTGATAAATCTCCAGTCTTTCAGCAGATGGCGATGCCTCCCACATGCAGTTTTGGCCGACGATGGCTGAAATTTTTCCACCCTTGCCAAACATATTTTTGTCAGTTTTCCCATGTGCATGGACGTCTTTAGACGCCTGTTTCTGTTCTCAGTGTCTAGGTGCCCCAGTGTGACACCATGCTCAGCTACAGTCTGAAACTTTCTGGGGTTCTTCCTCAGTATGACAGCTCTTCTCTTTCCTCATACAGCAGCCCTCTTTTGGCCTTCTCCATTCACTGCTATGAGACTTCCGAAAACAGGCGAGTATGCACGCTCAGCTATTTCCAAAGTCCCATAACAGTGAAAGGACGCATACACCTCGTCCTCTCCGTTCCTGATGGGTTCCTGCTCTGACTGGCTGTCAGAAGGATGGGAGATTATAGCGAGCCCCTAAAGGATGCCAGTAAGCTGCATTCTCTCACCATAGTTCTGCATACCCCCGAGGACGTCTTAGTTTCATCCAAACCTGTGATCAGATAATCCAGCCTTTAGACACTGTGAACAGCAGTCACACAGCCTATGGTTGTGAATTTAAAGAGGCCCTCTCCTGACATAGCTTCATGCATTCCCCATGTAAAAACAATTCTGGAACATCTATTCTTATGGCTCTATGTTGTGCCGTTCCTTTATTATTCCTGCTAGAAGTTATGAATGAATTGCTGGCAGTCTGCAGTAAGGGTACAGAGGGGAGGTAACCAGTTGGGGGGGTGACCTGCACAGTCTGACAATGGCAGCACTGATTGGCTGGAGTGAGTCTGTGCAGGGACACACCCCCAACTGGTTACCTCCCCTCTGTACCCTTACTGCAGACTGCTAGCAATTCATTCATAACTTCTAGCAGAAATAATAAAGGAACGGCACAACATAGAGCCATAAGAATAGATGTTCCAGAACTGTTATCACATGGGGACTGCAAGATGACAAATGACATTACTCCAAGTGTGAACCAATCATCCTCCATATTCATGTGGTCACAATGTATTATCATGGATACTCCTATGTATACTCAACTGCCAATGCCATAGAAGGGGACACAAGACCCCTGCTGTTGTGATTGGGGGATAAGAAATAAATTTAAATCTTGAAACTTCACCTTTAGGCTCCATTCACACGTCCTGTTTTTCTTTCCTGATGCGGATCCATTCATTTCAATGGGTCCTGAAAAAATGCGGATCAGATCCGGAAAGAAAAACAGTATGTGTGAATGGACTCTTAGGTTTACTGGCCTAGTCTAGAGCAGCATCGGTCACTTTGGAGGTCTTAGGAAGTGTTGATGGTTGCAAGTCTGGATGGACTGGTCCAGGATTCCTTGCTCTACAAATGTCACTAAATGACGTGGGTGCATGCTCAGTGCAAACAAGCACAAAACCGGTCCCCAACCATGGACTGTACATGTGGTCCCATGAAACCCCAGATGCGACGCAGTAGCATACACCTCAGTGGTAACAGGAAGCTCTGCATCCGCCTTCCAGAAACTTCACTAAATGCACATAGAAATCTCTCCTACCTGGACTGTGGCGTTCCAATTGCTTTCTTCGTGGTCCCTTGTCTGTAGCCATTAGCAGTGACATCTAGTGGCTGATGTGGAACTGCACACCAACTGATTGCTGCAGAGACGAGATTGTACATATTACCTGATACTTCTAATTGGTGTCCCAATGCAAAAAGAAAAAAAGGAAAGTCTTTGCTTGTTTTCCACATGAATACGGTTAGGCCTCTTTCACACGAGCGTCATGGATTCAGTCCGGATGCGTTCCAGAAAATCCACACGCAATCGCAGTCAGTTTTGACTACGATTGCGTACGTTCGTTCAGTTTTTTCCGCGCGGGTGTGAAGCATTTTGATGCGTTTTTCACGCGCATGATAAAAAACTGAATGTTTACAAACAACATCTCTTAGCAACCATCAGTGCGGCAGCCCCATTCACTTCAATGGGGCCAGGGCTGCGTGAAAAACATCGCTCATGTGAAAAGCCCCATTGAGATGAATGGGTCAGGATTCAGTGCGGGTGCAATGCGTTCGCGCATCACTTTCAACGCATGATCAGAATCCTCTCACATCCTAAAAATGAAAGGACGACAATGCTGGTTTAGCGCTGTGTCCCATTCAATGTTTTATTTCTCTACAATCCTAATTCTCGGAGAAAAGAACCATAAGGTTATCTGTATTTTTTAGGACAACCTTTACTGTTCCCGTAGGATACCACGGGGGCCTTCCACAGATGTTAATATCTATAGAAGGACCTTCGAGTGGTCTGACCATCATTCTACTTCTACGGTCAGGTTTAGTTTCTTATCCTGGACTCACCTGCTCCACAAGGACCCAGCTTTCTTGCACCATCCGCTTTCCTCAGTGCGTCCCTTCCGTGCTGAAACTGTAGTTGTGACTGCAGGATCTGTGGCTCATGCACGTGAAATCCTTCAGGTAGACCTGAGACAGTTTTGCACCTGGATTAAAGAAAAGAGGGCAAATATAAGACATGTTTTATTTTTTTGATGGACATTATTCACAGGCGGTGTGAATAACCCCATCCTAACATTGTTCTTAGAAAGGCCGTCACGCATCATGTGAATGTACACTTAGGGCTGATTCATAGGACGATCACAACTGGCCCATGTGTCATTTCCTATCTGATCGCGCCTCCATTATGCCGTACCCATATGATGTGAGCACAGTACAATAGAGCCGCGATCAGGTATAAGCTGACTTTATCATAAATTACTATGAAGCAGTCAGCTCAGGTCAGAGATACGGTCGACACACAGTTCATGTTTCCCGGACCGCGCGGTCATGTGAATCAGCCCTTACCATCTATTTAATGAGCAAAAGATGATGATAATGTAGTACCTACTGTGTAGAGCCCTCTCCATGGACTGCAGACTAAACGGGCACTTCCCCACCACAACAGAGGACAGATAGATGGGCTGTTGTAGAAAGTGCATGAGCAGCGCCCCCTGGAGGCCAAGCACGTTCCATCGTGCCATCTTGTCACTGCAGGACATGGATATGGTGCGGTCTCCCCGGCCCGGCTTGACGCGGAGGACTCCCACAGTGTGATAGTCCAGCCCTGGATTGTGCCGATCCTGAGCCTCCCCAGGAGCGCACTTCGCTCCAGTCCTGAACACATCTATGGGTTCTTCCTCTTCCTTGGTTTCAGTTATTCTCTCGGTTTCCCGGTCGGGTCCATCTTGCTTCAGTCTCTTGTTAGGAGTGGAGAATCACAAGACGTCTGCTTCCTCTTATTGGTGGTTGTGATATTACCACGGAGTAATGGGGCGTCTTCTGGTGGTGCTGTAGAGGTGGGACAGAGCTGGTCCTCTAGGGGAAGCATGGGTATAATTGATGCATCACCACCTATCGGGGCAAATAATAATAATAAATCAGATGTGGGGTGCAAAGAAAATACATTACACGTGAAGAAACCACAGACGTCATGGGGGGAACCCCGCACCGCCATTAGCTTCACAGGAAAGGCTGAGGGGTTCACCGAGCAGACCCACAGTGAATGACTTACTGGCAGCGGCTGATCTACCATGACAAGAGGATCCGATATGGACATTCAACATGTATAAATACCCCTTACCCCCTATATCGTCTGTTTGGGAGGGCCGGCACACATAAGATATTTATCCGATTAATTTGGCGGGTTCGGATGACTTTACTCTTACCTGTACGGGCACCTGTATGAGGACAGGTAAGACTGATACTCACATGGAGTGTGACTGGTGAAGAACACAAAGGAGACCCCAGGCTTCAGCGTCCACTTGTTGGGATCACTTCCAGGATCCAGCACACAGTCATGGCTCCTTGACAGCGCTAAGGAAAGCTGGTGGAGGAGGTACCTGCCCGAGACAAGAGAGCAGAGCCATTAAAAGGGTTTTCTGAGACTTATATATTGATGACCTGTTCTCTGGAGAGGTCATCAGTATCTGATCAGTGGTGGTCCGACACCCGGGACCCCTGCCGATCAGCAGTGAACTCCACGCCTTCCTCCTGCTCACCAAGCACAACCCTGTACATTGTATAGCAGCTTTCATTTGAATGGGGCTGGGCCGCTCCTAGGCCATATGACTGACGAACGTGACGTCACCGGCCTAGGAACAGCAGAGAGAAGGCTGCAGCCCTACTGTGAATGCTGGTGCCTTCTCAAAGAGCTGATCTGTGGGGTCCCGAGTGTCAGACCCGCACCGATCAGATACTGATGACCTATCCTGAGGATATAAGTCTTGGACACCCCCTCTAAGAGAGACCAGCAGAACAAAACCTGGATGTCCCGTCTGTGATAAGCGTTCTGGGCAGCCACTTATCCGACATGGCTGACAGAGTGCAAGCTTACCCCTCAAATACTCCACATTCGCTATTTATGTCCTAATTATCTCACTCGGCTCAGTCGCCTGCTCTTGTGAAATTCCACATTATAGTGCAGTTACGTAATGGACACAAGTGCCAAAGGGTCAGACTTTCTGGATTATCGGGATGCCGGATTAAAGGGAAGTTCACTGAACAGAAAACATAAGTTCATCTTCCTTTCTAGGTTCTCTCATGTAAGCATCGCATGGAGGACGCGCTGCCGTCTGCAGCCCCTGGAGAACGTGGTGTTAACAGATGGAGGGCCAGCTTACCGGCAGAGAGACGTTCCCGGCTGCACAGGGTGTGACCGCTACCCTCCAGATCTGCTCCATGAATGACATACTCCATAGACGTAGTGTTATTCTTAAAACAGATGCCAGGGCTCTGCCAGCCAAGATTTGGGGAAGGTGACAGATCTGTCTCTGCTAAATATCGTGCTGGGAAGACACGCCGCGGCCGCACCGGACGTAAGCCCCGCATACAGGTCAATGACCTCCGGGGTGGAAATATTTCTAGCCGCCCGTATGTCTGTCCTTGCCTAATGTGAACACAGCAACGGTATTGTCACAGTGGTGCAAGAGAGTAGTATAATACTCAGTGGTGACGGAGCTGGCGGCTAATGGTCCAATAACTCCGCTTGTATCACGACAGGAACGTCAGATAATGAGTGAATTATACCCTTGGTTTACAGTGTGCTCCTTTAATCAGTGCTTCATATGGAGACACTTTATTGATTACTTGAGGAATCTTTCCATTGCAGGTTTTACACCCCTCTCGTAAAGTGATTGCGCACGGCTGGGATGTCATCATTCTATCATCTGTGGAGGTTCAACCTCGGAAACACGCACCGATCGCTGCTCTGCAGGGAAATGCAGCTGCCCCTATTCACTTGAATGGAGCGGTGCTGCAAGTGAAGTGAAGGGGTCCTCGCGTCCAATCATTGCTGTGGCCCCTTCATTTTCAGGATCCTTGGGTCCAGTATCCTCCTTTGAATGGGGAACAACAGCTCCATTTACTGTCTATGGGACTGAAGGACAAAGTCAGGTAGCGTCTTGTCTATCTCCAGCAGGTCCATAGTGTTTGAATGATCAGAAAATTATCAGCTATCTTGTGGATAAGTGATAATTTGTCATTCAGGAGCAACTCATTTAACCCCCTGACTGTTTTGCCCGAGTCCAGCTCCAGCAGTGGGAAAAGTAGCTAACTGGAGGGGGGAGGGCTTCTTTAGATGCTGCTACCTCCTAAATGGTAGCAGCCAGAAACATGCTGGACTTGTTTGAAAGCAGACATTCCAAGCTTTCAGACAATACCATAATGACAGCAATATGTTCAGGACAGAGAAAGATATCGCTGATAGAAATTGGGATGTTGTGAATGCAGCTTAAAATGAAAGTAAAAACAGGTTTTACTCACGATTATTCCCGACTTGATTTCTAACAGTGATTTCTCCTCTGTTTCTTGGACTTTGGTCTTGTATTAAAGCCTGGAATGTCAGCTTTCAGACAAGACCAGTTGCATGTTCTTGCTGCTACCATTGAGGAGATATCACCATATAAAGCATCCCTCCCCCTCCAGTTAGCTACTTTTCACACTGCCCGAGCTGGACTCAGGCGGAACAGTTAGGTGGTTAAGGAGATTCACTATGAAGTAAATCTCAATTTTTCATTTAAAGGCAGGTATGCTTAATAAAACGTCCAACCCCTTTAATCTGAACCAGTCAAGTGGTGCAATGCCCTGCCTTAATCACAGCCTTTTATATGGGGTTGTTGGGCACAGTGCCCCCAGCCTATCTGAAATTGAGTTAAGGGCGCATATGTCTTACATGAGACCAGAAGTTTGATACTTAAAGGGTTATTCTCATCTTAGACAATGGGGCATATCTCTAGGATACACCTCCATTGTCTTATAGGTGTGGGTACCTGGGACACGCACATATATCAAGAACATAGCCCCCAAAGTGAAGGAAGGCGCACTGCGCATGCGCGGTGACCTCCCATTCATTTCTATGGGAGCAGCGGGGAGTGTTCCCTACTCCATTCTCGCTGGGACCCGCACCTATCAGACAATGGGGGCATATCCTAGCGATATGCCCCCATTGTCTAAGATGGGAATACCCCTTTAAGGGACTCATACACAGGGCAGTTGATTGCAGATTTGAATGGGTCCGTAGTCTGTCCGCATCACAGAAAAGTAGTGCATGCACTACTTTTTTGTGGTGTGGAGGCATGGACAGATACCCCACGGAAGCACTCAGGGACCTTCCGGATTGCGGACCCATTCCGTGATGCAGGGTGCACACGGCTGATGCCCACATTCTGTGGACACGCTGTTAGCAGACCACAATACGGGCAACGGCCGCGTGCATGAGCCCTAAGACTGAATCAGGGACATTAAAAGTGTTGGAGGTCTATTGCCTCGGAGGAATCAATCTATTCATCTTTACCTCTGAAAACTTCTCTTTGCAATTATTTCCGCATGACTGTCCTGGAGAACATCACCTGGGAAGGAAAGTAACGTAAGAGGTAATGACAGGGTGCTTGTAACTACCACAGTGCAGAGCAGAGTATGCTTTCTGCTCGAGATGAGGACAAAGAGTCACCGGGATCAATGACAAGTTGGCAGAGAGGGACAAACACTGCGTCATCAGGCAGGGATATGTCATCGCTGGACAATGAAACCCTCAGTCGTGAAATTAACTCACCTCTGCCCCTCAATACGATCAAATGTCGCAACTCAAGACTAATGTATGAGGAAGCAAAGATCAATCAGCGCCGTCGCTGGGGGCGACAGAGAATAAAACATCTCCCTCAGAGCCCCCCCCCAGGTCTCATCGGTATGGGACTGAAGGATTGAACAGTTTGGAATTTAAAATGCCTGACCCTATGTTCCCTGTAAGATAAGCAGCTCCAGCATCAGTTTATTCTTTGTTCCTATTAAACCCCTAACTGTTTTGTCCAGCTCCAGCAGTGGGAAAAGTAGCTAACTGAAGGGGGGAGGGCTGCTTTAGATGCTGCTACCTCCTGAATGGTAGCAGCTAGAAACATGCAACTGATCTTGTTTGAAAGCAGACATTCCAAGCTTTCAGACAATATGTTCAGGACAGAGAAAGATATCACTGATAGAAATCGGGATGCTGTGAATGCAGCTGAAAGTGAAAGTAAAAACAGGTTTTACTCGCAATTATTCCCGACTTGATTTCTAACAGTGATTTCTCTTCTGTTGCTTGGACTTTAGCTGTCATTTTGCTGGCCTTGTATAAAAGCCTGGACTGTCAGCTTTCAGACAAGACCAGTTGCATGTTTCTAGCTGCTACCATTGAGGAGATATCACCATATAAAGCAGCCCTCCCCCCTCCAGTTAGCTACTTTTCACACTGCCTGAGCTGGACTGGTGGTTAAATTGAATATGTACGCTCGGGTCAATTTACATTAATTTGTTTTTCGATGGGCAGGACACATGAAAGCCAACAGCTACGTCTATGGCTACATTACAGACTAACTTTAATAACTTCAGGCCATGATACCCCCCTGAATGTGATAACCCTTGCTGCCTGATCGACACGCTGACATTTTCTTGTGTGTGAATGCCAATAGAGCTGACAAAGTAATTTCTTGAAGTGTGCTCATTATTACAGCTTAAAAATGTGCAAGGGACGCGATTAGCAGTTTTTATTTTATATGCGGTACTTTATTAGGTAAATTTGTCCAATTTTTTTTAAAACTTGTCTCTGGCGTTGTCCCTAAGGACAGTGGAAGCACTCCAAACTAAGGGGCCGTTCAGACGGCCGGGTGTGACGGATCTGCAAAACCACAGATGCCGGCTAGTGTGTGTTCTGCAATTTGCGGAACACACATAGCCAGCACCCCATACAAAATGCCTATTCTTGTCCGCCATTGCGGACAAGAATACATGTCCTATATTTTTTCGTGGAGCCGTGGCTTGGCAAGATCAAATGCCGCCCATTGAAATGAATGGGGCCTGACTGTTCGGTGCACAGCGAGCCTGCCTCTACCCTCAGCACCTCCCCCGTACAGACATCTCTATAACGGTCCTTATATACCATAAACCACTTATCCCTGACTTCTATACGGTCAGTCCTAGCATAGTTTCCAATGCCTGCCCGAAACAACTGACTGGTAAAGGTTCCAGGTCGCCGGATCCCCACAGATCTGATGTTGATGACCCATCCTGAGGAGGAGCTATCAACATCTAAAGCATTGGAAAACCATTTTAACATATAATTAAATAAAGACAAGAGGTGCCAGGATGGTCTGTACTCACCAGTTGTCCGTAATTTTGACTGACCGATACATTTTGTCCCAGTTCCCATAGCAACAACTGTAAAATTTAAGAGAAAAAACAATGATATATTCAGCCAATTAAATCTTAGATAATTTAAAATGGCAGCAGTACACCACCTAGTGGACAGAATGAGTATTACACAAAGGGGCACATGACTGTATACCGCTTGATGAATGAACAGAAGAGCTAAGGGCCCTTTCACACGACCGTATGCCCTCCGAGACATACGGTCTGTGAGCGGGCCATATGTCCTGGAGCGGCATAGATCGTGGGCACGGGAGCGCACAGCATCATTGATGGCAATGATGCTGTGCACGTCGAGCCGCCCGCGGGACTATTGTCCCGCCCACGATCTATGCCGCTCCAGGAGATACGGCCCGCTCACAGACCGTATGTCTCGGAGGGCATACGGTTGTGTGAAAGGGCCCTAACAAACCAGTCGTAGGAGGCAGAGAGCCCAATCACCACAAGGGCCCAGAGTTAGAAATATGATCACCTTTCTTGACCTCCGTCTTTCCTGCCGCAGACTCCACCTGTATCACGGCGGCCATCAGGGTCCATTCCTTGCTGGTGTCTGGCTGGCCTTGCTTGGGGAGCTTGGTCCGGTAATGTTCATAGCACAAAGCAGCGATCTCATCCGCAGCGTCCGACCTTTAACCACAGAGAGGATCACATCATGAGCCGCAAGATACAAGTAATGGAATCAAATCCCAGGATCCCGACCGGCATTCACACTGGATTTGTAGTGAGAGGTTGGCGTGTGCACCAGGAAAGCTCCAAGGCTACGTCATACTACACTGTGGCATCTGTCAGCAGTTTTGTCCCTATGACACTGGCTGACCTGTTACATGTGCACTTGGCAGCTGAAGACATCTGTGTTGGTCCCATGTTCATATGTGTCCGCGTTGCTGAGAAAAATGATGTTTTAATATATGCAAATGAGCCTCTAGGAGCAACGGGGGCGTTGCCATTGCACCTAGAGGCTCTGCTCCCTCTACAACTGCTGTGCCCTCTGCACTTTGATTGACAGGACCAGGTGTGATGAGGTTTTCCCTGACTTCTCATAAAGTGCTGCGGTTTGTGTCCAACCAATTCCCGGCGTTGTCCGCTGGATCAGGCAGCCAGATGTTGGTGCCGCCGGTGTGGAAGTAGCCTAAATGGGTTTTTGATACTGATAGCCTATCCTCAGGTTAGCTCATCAATATCAGGTAAATGGGGGGTCCAACTCCTGGCACCCCTCAGGTGTTTGAAGAGGCCTCCTCACAGCGCCGTCCATTGTATAGTGGCTGTGCCTGGTATTGCAGCTTCACTTGAATGGGACTGAACTACACCTGGACCGTGTGACTGATGACCTTGGAGGCGGCCGCGGTCTCTTCAGCTAATCGGACCACCACTAATCTGATATGATTGACCTATGCTATCAGTATCAAAATCCCGGACAACCCCTTTAAAAGTCTGTTTTATGTCGTCCATAACCTGACACCCTTGTTTTTTATTTTTCTGTCCATGGGGCGGTGTGCGGGGTCATTGGTACTATTTTGGGGTACATTTGACTTTTTCAGAGGCAATTCTGGCGCTGGGATTTTTTTCTGTGTGGGATAACGTAATACTGAGACATTTTGACCATTTTTGGATTTTTTTTTTTTTTTTAATGACAAATAGGGGCATTTTTAAACCATCTATATATTTAGATGCCGCAGTCGCTACTGATCGCAGTATTTGAGGGCTTAATCATATGGGATATGTGTTATCTCAGATGTTGCAGGGGGGCATCAGCTGTATAACACCGGCGGCACCCGCCTGGTATGGTGCAGATTGGCATCAGCTGTATAACACAGACAGCACCCGCCTGGTATGGTGCAGATTGGTATCAGATGTATAACACAGACAGCACCCGCCTGTATGGTGCAGATGGGTATCAGATGTATAACACCGGCGGCACCTGCCTGGTATGGTGCAGATGGGTATCAGATGTATAACACAGACAGCACTCGCCTGGTATGGTGCAGATTAGTATCAGATGTACAACAGCGACAGCACCCGCCTGGTATGGTGCAGATTGGTATCAGCTGTATAACACAGACAGCACTCGCCTGGTATGGTGCAGATTAGTATCAGATGTACAACAGCGACAGCACCCGCCTGGTATGGTGCAGATTGGTATCAGCTGTATAACACAGACAGCACCCGCCTGGTATGGTGCAGATTAGTATCAGATGTATAACACAGACAGCACCCGCCTGGTATGGTGCAGATGGGTATCAGCTGTATAACACCGGCGGCACCCGCCTGGTATGGTGCAGATGGGGATCAGATGTATAACACAGACAGCACTCGCCTGGTATGGTGCAGATGGGTATCAGCTGTATAACACCGGCGGCACCCGCCTGGTATGGTGCAGATGGGGATCAGATGTGTAACACCGGCGGCACTCGCCTGGTATGGTGCAGATGGGTATCAGATGTATAACAGCGACAGCACCCGCCTGGTATGGTGCAGATGGGTATCAGCTGTATAACACCGACAGCACCCGCCTGGTATGGTGCAGATGGGTATCAGATGTGTAACACCGGCGGCACTCGCCTGGTATGGTGCAGATGGGGATCAGATGTATAACACAGACAGCACTCGCCTGGTATGGTGCAGATGGGGATCAGATGTATAACACCGGCGGCACTCGCCTGGTATGGTGCAGATGGGTATCAGCTGTATAACACCGGCGGCACTCGCCTGGTATGGTGCAGATGGGGATCAGATGTATAACACAGACAGCACCCGCCTGGTATGGTGCAGATGGGGATCAGATGTATAACACAGACAGCACTCGCCTGGTATGGTGCAGATGGGGATCAGATGTATAACACCGACAGCACCCGCCTGGTATGGTGCAGATGGGGATCAGATGTATAACACCGGCGGCACTCGCCTGGTAAGGGCAGGAGTAACTAAGGCCACATATACACGTGTACGCCAAAACCTGCATGTTTTACATTAATATTTTGCTTCGAATCTCATCCTTCACATTGGAAGCACTCAGACGTCACATTGGGTGGGGTGGGGTGCAGCACTAAAAAGGGCTTCAACTCCCCCCCCAATGGTTCCCAACCAGTAACCACCATTAACTGGTCAAAACCAACCATGAGGCCGCCAAAAAAGGCCAAGCAGAGGCAAGAGAAGTCGAAGACGTGACGTACGTGAAAAATTGTATGAAGGCGAAGACAGAAGAAATACAAGAATTTGGTGTCACAATTGGAGAGTGAGGAAAATTGCGCCAATTGTTGTAAATATCAATATATCGGCAGAAAATGGCTGTTTTGTTACAGACTAGCAGAGCGCCCACTATCGGCCCTGAGTCAGGTGACCACGCATCAGCCTGAAGGGATTGGGGGTGGGGGGCATGCTGGCATGAGGGCTCCCACAGTTTCTGCTGGCACGCGCTGCCTCAGTCTGACATGTGGTTGTATTTACCCCGCCATTTTCTTCTGTCGCTTTGGCGATGACATCACTACAAGCCGAGCACTAAGCCTGAAGAGAATAGACAAGCGCCGAGAGCTCTGCCGCCCGGAGACCGGGTCCTCCACACATACAGCAGACCCGGCGGCCGGCAGCACTTCCGTTTATCCCGTGAATTTACCTCAGTGTTAGCGCCAGGAAGGAATCTAGACTTTCGGCGACAGGGATTCTGGGAAATGTAGTCTCTTCGCGGTGGTTAGTTTCACTTTCACAAAGGCGGGTCTTTTCCGCTGGACTACAGTACCCAGAAGTCCCCGCAGAACGTAGTATTAGACAGTACAGTGTATAAGACATAAAATGAGGTTTACTACTAGAAATAAAACACAAAAATAGTAGTAACAAATAAAAACTACTGCTGTATAGTATCCTGCAGCCCCCCAAAAATAAACATTTAAAGGCACAGTACCTTTTTTTTCACAGCAAAGTCGATTATGAAGTACCTAAATACAAAGGAGCAGAGGACTAATTGCTATTATCTACTGGTATCCATATTGTAAACACCAGAAGCAAAGAACATTATAACTTATGAGCAGAGGTTTTCCAGGACAGATGCAAAGACTGAATTCAGAATGTAAACATGGCCAGGCAGGGAATCAGATATTCACCATATCTCTGTAATGGACAGCCAGGGTGCCCCCATAAGAGGGCGCAAGTCATACCAAACTGTCTGCCCCGCCACATGACTTTCCTATCCTCCCCTGAGCTCTTCCCAATACTTAAGCAGACTTCCATACAGTCGGGGAGGGTAGCTGAGAACTATCACTGCCAGCGGCACCCCGCTGTACATCGTTCTGGTTGCCCAGTCGTGTGGAGTTGTGGCACGATGGTGACTTCTGAGCAGTCCCAGTCCTATGGGCATCACTGTTCAGCTTTTCCATTTAGCAGAGGCCGACAGGGTTATAGGGGTCATCCCACAAAAAGTATAATTGATCCGAAGCTCAGGCATGATCAATGTCGGATGACAAGGTGTCCCCTCTCCGAGCAGCAGTACGTCAGTCTACAGCTTCATTCACTTCTATAGGGTTATGTACGCAGTGCTCCGTCCTTCTATAGACGTGAGCAGTGCACTGGAGCGACATGCCCATTACCCCTCCAGAAAGGGGAACTGGGGACCCCCAGTTCTCAGGATCATTGGTGGTCCCAGCGATCTGATCCTTTAGCTCTGTTCATATCCCATGATGTAATCACCTGAGAAGCCCACAGTGTATGCTGAACACACACAAATGCAGATTAAAGCATGCTTTGTTTTTTGTTTTATCTGCGGCTCTGAGACCATTATACTTTTGTGCAAATTCGGCCTTTGGTGCTATGAAGGTGTCACCATTGGTGTTGTTGCACTCAAGCTGCGCTCTTATATGTGGCCAGCCCCTCCCTCGCTGCTTTGATTGACAGGGCCGGGCAGTGGTAAAAGAGCGAGGTTGGGGCTGACCACAGAAAAGATTGGGGCTAGGCTGCAACAAGAGGCGATGACCTAGTTGCACCAAAGGCTTAATTATCATCTCTGGGACCCGCACCTACAAGGAGAACGGAGCAGGGAAATGACCGGAGGGCATTCATTTCTATGGGGCCGGCTATTTCTGTCGGCTCCATAGAAATGAATGGGAGCGGTGGCCACACATGCGCGGTGCGTTCCCATTCATTTCTATGGGAGCAGCGGGGAGCTGCGCCTGGTGGTGGCCGGATCCCAGGATACCTGAGGTTCTCCAGGTATCCAGGGCTCCGCTCTCGATATAGGTGCGGGTCCCGCACCTATCAGACAATGGGGGCATATCACTAGGATTGTCTAAGATGGGAACATCCCTCTAATCAGGTGAAATACAGCAGTGTATCTATGCAAAAGGTTGGATAAGGCGGTCACTGGTGACAGGCGGCCGTCGATACCAAACTCCCAGACAACCCCTTTCACCATTCTGGTCTCACGTGCTCCTCAGTCTTCAGCTACCAGGGGGTCAAACACTCTACAGGCCGAGACCACAGTTTATACAATTTATTTTTTCAGTATAAAGCAGCTCAGAGCCGTAACGTGGTGTCGACAGAACCTCGGACAAGTACGTATCAAACATCTTAAAAGCAGACAGATCCCTCAAGTTACACAGACGTCCCGGAGTCCTGACTTGGTTCCTTCTTGTTGTCTTCAGGCTTCATGGCTGGGAATAGGAGAACCTCCTGGAGAAAACGGAAAGGCTGGCGTCAGAACCACAGCGACCTCGCTGGAGGGTATAATCACGTAATGACATCACGTCTCTTACCTTTATATTATTGGAGTCCGTGAGGAACATCGTCAGTCTGTCAATACCCATCCCCAGCCGGCGGTAGGTGGCAGGCCATACTCCAGGGCAGTGCAGAAGTTGTCGTCGATGAACATGGCTTCATCATCACCGGCGGCTTTGGCCTAGAGAAACGAGTGAACGGTTAACGCAACCGATCTTACGCTTAGTGCAGGGCTGGCCAACCTGAGGCCCTCCAGCTGTTGTAAAACTACAACTCCCACCATGCCCTGCTGTAGGATGATAGCTGTAGGCAGACTGGGCATGCTGGGAGTTGTAGTTTTGCAACAGCTGGAGAGCCGCAGGTTGGCCAGCCCTGGCTTAGTGCAACAAGGTCTGATCATTCTGAGTAGGTAACAGGACCTAGCCTATCAGGTTGGCATCGTGGCACTTCATACCGTCCTATGGCTGTGGGAATCAATATGACAGCCCATTAGGTTGTCGCCCATCTTTCTCAGATTCTTAAAGGGGTACTCCCATCTTGTTTAGTGATGTCACATCGCTATGAAACGCCACACTTTATGATCCAGTGGGTGACCCTCCTGAATCGTGAGAATAAAGTGACCATAGTGCTGATTTAGAGCTGCGTCCTCTTCCGTTTTCAGTGACCACGTGGCCACCTAGCTGTGTAGTTGGGAACTGCAGTCGGCACTATTCACTTGATTGGGGCTGTGTTGGAGTTCACTGGGTAACTGGGGTAAGGGGAAAACCAGTGACGGAACGCAGCTCTAAATCAGCACTATGGTCCCTTTATTCTCAGGTCCAGTGGGAGTCCCAGAGGTCAGACCCCCACGGATCATAAAATGATGGCAAATCTTAGAGATAAGACAGGAATTTGAAAGGTGTGAGAATGATATGACTCCCAAACCATAGGATAAAGAATAAAGGGACCCCCAGAGGTTCACATGTTAGTATCTTACCTTCGCTTGATCTTCAAAGAGCTCCCTCTGCCGGACTGGGTCGTTCAGTTCAGTGTATGCATTGCAGATCTCTTTCTTCATGACGAACAGCTCAAACCTTTCTGTCAGCCCCTTCTCAGACCGGTGCCTTGTGAGGAGATCAAGAAAACAAAAGGTTACAAGTCCGTGTAAGTTCATCATGTACGTAAAATGGCGTAATGCTAACAGGTGCGGTAATGGCAGGTCATAGGTCAGGACTTACCATTTAGCAAGTGGGCTCATGATTTGGGGATGGTCACAGATAAAGGTCGGGTTAATGCAAGTTACTTCCAGGAACTCGCCAACAAGCTAGGGGGGGGAAAAAAAGGCGCCATTCTCAGTTAAGTCTGCACATATCTAAGGTTCCATTCACATTTGCGTTCTGTAAATCCAGAAAAGGAGCAGACTACTGGATTTACTGTACCATGTCCGGAGAGGCCTGACAATGCCGCGTCTGATCTCTATTAAAGGGTTTGTCCCATCTCAGACAATGGGGGCATGTCACTAGGATGTGCCCCCATTGTCTTATAGGTGCGGCTCCCACCGCTGGGAATGGAGCCCCAAAAGTGTAAGAGGGCGCACTGCGCTTGCGCAGCCACCCTCCATTCATTTCTATGGGGCCGCTGGCTCGGCTATTTCCGTCGGCTCCATAGAAATAAAAGGGAGCGGTGGCTGCGCCTGGTGGTGGCCGGACCCGCACCTATAAGACAATGGGGGCATATACTAGGGATATGCCCCCATTGTCTGAAATGGGACAATCCCTTTAACTACAGTGGGATTTGTCAGGTGTCCGGAAAGAATGCCGGCTTACTGCCAAAAAACAATGCATGGTATGATGGAAAAGTCCGAAAGCTGGCATTCATGCTGGTAACCAGCCGGAGCCCAATATGGTGAACAGGGCCCCTGACAATGCCGCATACAGTAATTCCAGTTGCCTGCCCCTCTGCAAGACCAGACTACCGGATTTACTATAAGGAGATGTGCACCTAGCCTAAGAAAAGCAGATACCAGCAGAGGGGACACAGCCCCCCCCAACACCTGTACAATACTGGTAGGCGAACTATATGGCAGAAAGAGCCTTTGGATCCACTAGGGGACCAAAATCACGTGTGCACCTGATATTATTGCACCCCTTTAGACACAGCCCGGAGCGTCACTGCCCCTTTACAGACCCGACTATTCCTCGAAGAACCCATCACATACCTTATCTAGCAGCCTTGCAGTGGTCCGAGGAGGCGGACACTCAACTCCTTTCTCCACAGCGATGTCATCTAAGAACTTGCGGGTTTCTGATTTAGAGATAAAAATCCCCAAAAATGACTTTTTTTTTTTAACAATTTTCAGACTTTGAAGAGTGATTTTTTTGGACACCTCCATACATGCCCCCAGTTATCCTTACCCTCAGTGTCGAATCGGTCTGTTGGTGGCAGCTTCTTTCCCAGAACCTTTCCCAGTTCGTGGACCATGCTGATTCTCCTGAATGGTGGAGTGAAGTCTAATTCTTGGGCTGGTCCTTCGGGACCTTCTGGGTGGTACGTCACTTTATAGCCTCCAGTGATGTGTTTAACCATGCCTGCAGGGACACAAGGTAAAATAATTAGCGAGAAAGATTCATCTCTATGATGCGGAGAGGAGAAATCACTGTTGGAGATCAAGTCGGGAACAATCTCGAGTGAAACCTGCTTTTACTTTCATTTTCAGCTGCATTCACAACATCCCGATTTCTAATAGTGATTTCTTGTATGAAAGCCTGGACTGTCAGCTTTAAGACAAGACCAGCAGCATCTAAATTAGCCCTCCCCCACTCCATTTAGCTACTTTTCCCACTGCTGGAGCTCCACTCTGGCAAAACAGAGGGTTAAAGAGGGATTCTGGTTTCATGATACCAGATCTGTGGAGGTTTGACTCCCAGCACCTCCGCTGATCAGATGTTCGAAGAGGCCACAGCTTTCGGGCGAGCGCGGTCCCCTCTTCAATTTTTACCTGCAGGACGTCTACATTGTAGCCCTGGACAGGTCATCAATATCCTCAAACTGGATTACCCCTTTAAGGGCTGTTTCACACGAGCGTGTCTATTGCGGGAATCAAGCTCCATGTGTGAGAGCGTCATCCTCTGTTCTGGACTTATACAGATTTATAATGCTGTGTGTCTCTGCTGACCTTATTTCTACAGAATCATAGTGACAGCTTTATGTCATTGATTCTGTATCAGTAACGTCAAGCAGAGACACACAGCATTATAAAGCAGTATCATACTGTGCGCTCCTGCAAGTCCAAAATGGAGGATCATGCTCACACATGGAGCACAATTCCCGTTATGGACTCGCTCTGGTAAAACAGCCGTAATCCCTCTACTGCCCTACACCTCTCTGTTTGCAGACTTTACTTCCTTCTCTGCCCTAGATCCCAGGGAGGTTACCATAAACCCATTAATTAATCCTAGATGATTATGGCCTACAGCCGTGATGGCTAATCAGCACTCCACCTGTGGTAAAACTACAACTCCCAAGATGTACACTTGCTTGGCTGCTCTCAGAAATGAATGGAGCATGCTGGGAGTCGTAGTTTCTCCACAGCCATCACTGCTATCGGAGGTTTGTTTCCCATTGCCCAGTTCAGAAGAAACAGCGAGCGCCCACAAAGGTTTTGCTGATGGACATAATGTGCATTACATACCTGCCAGCAGCTTCTCTGTGATCTCCATGAGGTCGTTATAGTCGGCATAAGCCATGTAAAATTCACAGGTGGTGAACTCGGGATTGTGAGTCAAGTCGATTCCTTCATTTCTGAACTGTCTGCCCACCTCATAGACACGGTCAATGCCGCCGACCACCAGCATCTGAAGAAATGCACTGGTTAGCTACGATCCAAGGTGTTTCATCGCAAGTCATAAGGAAAGAAGGAGACCGTTACCTTGTGATACAACTCGGGGGCAATCCTCATGTACAGGTCCATGTCCAGCTCGTTGTGATGGGTGATGAACGGTTTGGCTACAGCCCCTCCGGGGATAATATTCATCATCGGAGTCTCAATCTGTTAATATATGTAGTAACTATTACATTGCGTCTCCGGACAAACGTCATCTATACAGATCACAAAGAGATTGGTTACCTCAAGGAATCCCAAGTCATCCAAAAACCTGCGCAGGTAAGTGATAATTTTCGCTCTGACAATAAACTTCTGCCGTACGTAGTCATTGAGGATGAGGTCGAGATAACGCTGGCGGAATCTGGTCTCCTGTAAAATAGAAGATGAATAATAATGAGGCGTAGGGCCCTTTCACATGACCGTGGAGCACAGTCCGGGACGGTCTGTGAAAACCCGGACCGTGCTCCTTCTGAGGGCAGGAGCGCACGACGTCATTGGTTGCTATGACGCCGTGCGCTCCATGAGGCCGCCGCTGTACAGTGATACACTCTATACGAGCGTGTACAGTGTATCACTGTACAGCGACGGCCTCAGGAAGAGCACGGCGTCATAGCAACCAATGGCGAGGTGCGCTCCTGCCCTCAGAAGGAGCACGGTCCGGGTTTTCACGGACCGTTCTCCACGGTCGTGTGAAAGGGCCCTAATGGGGGAAAGACGACAACAGCTTTGCAGTCAAGGAACCAGGGTCCACGCCCAGGAGAGGTCAACCGCCAAGTGAAGGGCTGCAACGGTTACGTTCTAAAACCTGGGCAGGTCACCAACAATATGACGTGCAGGTACACGGAAGGTCACTGCTGCAGCCAATCACTGTGCTCAGCTGAGGACAGTGACTGGCTGCAGTGGTCATGTGCCGTGTCTCAACACATTGTAAGAGTAGAACAATTTTTTTTTTCATTTTAAGACATTTTAGGGCACGTCACAGATTTTTAATTATTGGACAACCCCTTTAAAGATTGTGTCGTCCTCTTCTGTCGATCTGATACAAATCATAATCAGCTCTTTGATAAAGTGCTAAAAAGTACGGCACTGACTGCTGCCTCTTCAGAACTCGTGATTCAGCTTTCCTAAACTCCTGAATGGCTGTCTACTTATGCAACGATGCATCCGAATTTTCCGTTTCAAAACTAGTCAAGGAAAGGAGGCATATCCCTGTGAGGACAAAGCAAGGGCCACGACCGACATAGGCTGTGTTCACACTTCACGTTCGTCACATGCACTAGAAAACTCATGGTGCATATGTCGAATATATACGATATATGCAATGAAACCTGCAGTGTGAAAGAAAACATCAGCAAGGGCTGCAGAAAAAAAGGCAAGTTGTGTTCACCTCCTAAGGACATGAGACTAAGGGTCCATTCACACATTCGTATGAATGGTTACGCAATTTTGCGGAACGGGTGCGGACCCATTCATTTTCAATGGGTCTGTTAAAGATGTGCACAGCACACAGTGTGTCGTCCGCATCCGCATTTCTGTTCCGCGGCCCTGCAAAAAAAAAAAAAAAAAAAAAAAAAAAAAACCATGTCCTATTCTTGTCTTCAGCCACGGACAAGATTAGGAATTTCTATAGTGCTGACACATGGCTGGTGTCTGTGTTTTGCGGATCCACAACGACATACGGATGTGTGAATGGACCCTAAGGCCTCGTTCACATTTCCGTGTCACATCCGTGAAAAAAAGTCTTTGTGTTTTATTCGTGAAGATGTCTGTGAAAGGATTGGTGGTTGGTCCATGTGTCCATTTTTACCATCTGTGTGTCATCCGTAATTCATGGACGTTGCTCAGCTCAGCCAAAGAATCTCCTATTATTCATTAGTGAAAAACAGACACAACACGGATGAGTGCCTGTGATTTTCACGGATCTATAGACTTCAATGGGCGTGCTTGGTCCGCATACAGATCACAGTAGTGCATGTCCCCGTGATTTTTTATTATTTTTTTACTGACCCACAGTCAGTAAAAAAATAAATAAATACCGAAATGTGAACAGACATTTAAAGGGGTTGTCTCATCTCGCTGTTACTAGGCGAGATGAGACACTGTTTCCGACCACCTCCCGACCGGGAAACAGCAGAGCGCTCCGACGCTCTGCTGTTTCTGTAGCTCTCATTGCCGTGCATGAACGATACAGAAACAGCGTAGCACAGAAAGCTATGGTGTTTCTCTAACCCAGAAACACCATAGCTTTCTGTGCTACGCTGTTTCTGTAGCGTTCATGCACGGCAATGAGAGCTACAGAAACAGCAGAGCGTCGGAGCGCTCTGCTGTTTCCCGGTCGGGAGGTGGTCGGAAACAGTGTCTCATCTCGCCTAGTAACAGCGAGATGAGACAACCCCTTTAAATCAATGGGAACGTGTGCTGTCTGTGGAAAAATTCCATCTTTCATTTGGTCTGTGAAGATTAGAAAGCGGAAGCAAATAATCAACTGGTTGTCATAGACATCACTGCCCCGATCACGCAGGACGAGCTCCGGGCTCTCATTTTCCGGATGTGTCCTTCTTACCTTGTCTTTCAGACCGAAGTGCAGATGAGGTAACATATGTAGACAAGGAGACAGAAGGGTCATTTCCCGGGGGATGATGCTCAGTTCTCCCTTTTTGGTTTTGCCGGGGTTTCCTTTCACTCCAATAATGTCTCCGCGCCGTAACTTGTTGTTTACTGCAATGAATTCTTCCTCCGATTTGTAAAATCTGTAGTTAGAAAAACAATATAAATGATAGTTGTTACGTTTCAGCACATATGTAACACGGCATTTCTCTAATGTCTTACATTCTGTACTAACCGATAGACATGGTGCGGGTGGATTTCAGATTCTAAAGAGAATGGAGGACGATACTATGCCGATTTTACCGTGAACCATTTTTTATACAAAATGTCCTGAAAGGCTGTTAAAAGGATTTCCGAGACTTAAAGTGTTATTCCCATCTTAGACAATGGGGGCATATCGCTAGGATATTATCCCATTGTCTTATAGGTGCGGGTCCCATCGCTGGCCTATCATCAACATCTGTTAAGAACAGCTCAGGCAAGATGGATGCCCCTCCCCCCCCCCCAATCATGTGCAGGAAATAAAATAAAAAAAATTAAAAAAAACATTAGAAAAAAAGGAGGAGATGTGCTACTATTTGGTTTTACTTGGCAGATAAAATTTTTGGCGACACATTCCCTTTAAGGATCACTATGCAGAGACATGGCTGTGTGGAGAGAGACTGAGCATGTGTGTCCACCAGCTCTCAGCAATCACATCCACGTTGGGATACTCTTAACACAAGGTGGCGCCATACTGTGTAACTAAACCTCAATCTCTTCACAAGAATATAAATCTAAAACACGGAAATACTTAGAACTTACTTCGAGTTGGCCATAACCTGCAGCTTCATGCCTTCCCCACGGAGGTCATAAAAGATCAGTTTGGCCCCTGAGATACGTTTGGCATGGATTCTGCCTGAAATGAGAACAAAAAGTCACAAACAGGTGAGAAAATGTTTTGTAAAATGTTGGTTAAAATTCAGACTTTTAGTAACTAAATTCTTTACATTAATACTTGATCGATTTGCCCCTTTGAAGCATGTTAAAGGGGTCCTCTCACGTCAGCAAATGGCATTTATCATGTAGAGGAAGTTAATACAAGTCACTTACTAATGTATTGTGATTCTCCATATTGCCTCCTTTGCTGGCTGGATTCATTTTTCCATCACATTATACACTGCTTGTTTCCATGGTTACGACCACCCTGCAATCCATCAGCAGTGGTCGTGCTTGCATAGTATAGGAAAAGGTGCCCCAGACCCTGGGAGTGAGCACAAACCAGCACTTTTTCCTACAGAGTACAAGCACGACCACTGCTGTCATATTGCATAGTGGTCGTAACCATGGAAACGGGCAGTGTATAATGTAATGGAAAAATGAATCCAGCCAGCAAAGGAGGCAATATGGAGAATCACAATACATTAGTAAGTGCCTTGTACTAATTTACACTATATGATAAATGCCACTTACTGAAGTGAGAGGACCCCTTTAAGCGAAAAGGATGGGGGGAGTTCAATCCTTATTATAAACCTACATGACAAAAACTTTCTGCTCGTTACCAATGATGGACCCGGCCTGAGTGGGGACACTGCACTGCACAAGTAATAATTCTGGAGCATCTATTCTTACTATTTCTATGTTGTGCTATTCATCTATTATTCCTACTAGAAGTTTAAGAATAAATTGCCAGAAGTCTTCAATAAAGGTCCATTTGGGAGTTAACAGCTGGGGCGTGCCTCTGCACAGTCTGCTGCTATCTAATCAGGACTGCCAGTGTCAGACTGTGCAGGGACACCCCCCCAACTGGTAACACCCAGATGGACCTTTACTGCATAGCAACCAATGACGCCGTGCGCTCCTGTCCTCAGAAGAAGAACGGTCCGGGCTTTCACGGACCGTCCCGGACCGTGCTCCACGGTCGTGTGAAAGGGCCCTTAGACTGTCCAAAAAGACAAAGAGTAAACCCACCAGCTACACTGACGACTTCCTCCAAATGGTCGCCGACCTGCAGGCCATTGTATTTCTCGATGAATTCAGTGAGGGACATTTGAACCTGGAACTTGTGTGGATAGGGGTCGTCCTTGGTGCCTTTCAGCTGCTGGATGGCTTGAGTTCGGATTTTGTAATATTGCTGGAAGAAGGGAAAGGTAAGGAAAAGGTTGAAAGTCAGTATTCGCCTCCCTGAGTACATCCAGGTCAATGGATTACTGCTGTCATGCCTCATGTGTACTCGCTGTGGTTTTGTTGCAAGTACAATTTAAAGAAGAACTCCCGCAAAAATTTTTATTCCATGTCCTGTTAGAAATGTACATGATGTAATCTGTAGTGAATGTCATTTTCTTACCAGTGTCTGTATTTGTGAGTTATATCCCCCTGATGTTTCTCATCTGTGTCATGTGACCAGCAATCAGACTCACCAGATAACACAGCATCTTATGTGTGGACAGGAAGTCTATTTCTCTATGTATTCCTATGGGAGCCTCACTTTCAGTCTCATAGGAATGAATAGAGCAGTTACTGGCTTCCTGTCCGGGGTCAGTTGGAGGTCAGGGAGTTGGTCACATGACCCAGCTACAATAAGAAGAGAGAGGATAACTCACAGATACAGTCTCTGATGAGAAGATTACATTCACTACAGATTACATCATGCACCTTTCTAACAGGTCAGAGAATAATAATTTTTGCGGGAGTTCTTCTTTAATCTACAAATGGTCTCGGCGGCCTGACCGCAACGTGGGCAGGATGCCCTAAAAGAATCAGGATAGGGGATAACTTTTAGATGGGTGGGGGTCTTACACCAATTACGAGGAACCTACCCCTCGAGAACCCCCAAAATGATTGGCGCAGTAGGTCGGACAGACGTACTACCGCTCTATTCATCTCTATGGGGGTTGTGGAGATAGACGAGCGCTGTACTCCCATAGAGATGAATGGGGCGGCAGTACAAATGCTTGACCTGCCATTCCATTCTTATGAGGAGGCCCAAGGGGTACAGGGTCTCCGTTCTCATGATTGGTGAGAGAAGGGCAGTGGTAGGACCCTCACTGATCTAATACTTATCCTAAAGGATAAACTTGTGACCACAGGAACTTACATTGGGATCAAGACTCTCCTCGTCCACAACCTCCGCTTCTGGTTTCTGCGGTTTCTCATTCTGATCTTTCTGCTTCGCTTCCTTCTCGGCCGCCTTTTTCTCGGCTTTCATTCGCCGTTTCAGCTCACTGGAAAAGACATCAGAAGGAGAGACGGGACATTAAAGCATTCTGTCCATCTTTCACCCATACAGCGAGCACATCGCGTCTTAATAGGCCGCCATTGAGGACATATGGCGGAGAACTGCCGCACTAGCAATTACGGGGTAGCTTTTAAAGGGTTATTCCCATCTCAATGGGGGGCACATCGCTAGGATATGCCCCCATTGTCTGATAGGTGCGGGTCTCCACACCTATGTCGAGAACGGAGCGGCAAAATGAACGGAGGGAGCGCTGCGCATGCGCAGCCGCCCTCTATTCATTTCTATGAATAGCCGAGCGCTGGCTCAGGTATTTCCGTCGGCTCCATATGAATGGGAGCAGTGGCCGCGCTTGCGCAGTGCACTCCCATTCATTTCTATGGGAGCAGCGAGGGGAGCTGCGTCTGGTGGTGGCCGGACCCTGGGAAATCCAGGGTCCTCCAGGCGCAGCGCTCCCCGCTCCGTTCTCGATATAGGTGCGGTCCCAGCGGTGGGACCCATCCCTATCAGACAATGGGGGAATATCCTAGCGATGTGCCCCCATTGTCTATGATGGGAATACCCTCCTTTAATGGCTGCAGCCTGGCTCAAAATCCCAGTGTCCCCCCTAAAGCAGCAAACTAGGGCAGCCTGCAGACTGGATCCTACTGTAAATGACAATGCCAATCATATTAAAGGGGTCCTCTCACTTCAGTAAGTGGCATTTATCATGTAGAGAAAGTTAATACAAGGCACTTACTAATGTATTGTGATTCACCATATTGCTTCCTTTGCTGGCTGGATTCATTTTTCCATTCACATTATACACTGCGCGTTTCCATGGTTACGACCACCCTGCAATCCATCAGTGGTGGTCGTGCTTGCACACTATAGGAAAAAGCTCCAGCCTATGTGCGCTCCATGGTCCCGGCCACCAGAGAGGCTGACTCTTTTTCCTATAGTGTGCAAGCACGACCACCACTGATGGATTGCAGCGTGGTCGTAAGCATGGAAACGCGCAGTGTATAATGTGAATGGAAAAATGAATCCAGCCAGCAAAGGAAGAAGTATGGAGAATCACAATACATTAGTAAGTGCCTTGTATTAACTTTCTCTACATGATAAATGCCACTTACTGAAATGAGAGGACCCCTTTAAAGGGTTTCTGTCACCAGTTTTTTCGGTATGAATCAGGCTGACATTAGAGATGTGCTAATGTCACCTGATTCCAAATATATATCTGTTTTATTTACTGGTGCCCCCATTTTTATATAAAATGAACTTTTATTTTATGCTAATAAGGCCTCTAGGTACAAGGGGCGTTACCTCTGCTCCTAGAGGCTCTGTTGATTGACAGGACCAGGCAGAGAAGAAACACTCCATTCACCATAGCTTCCAAGGACCTTCAATGATGTCATGACCATGTGATCAGTCACATGGTTTAGGAGGAGACAGGCTGTTTGTGTGATCCTAACCATGTGACTGATCACATGGTCATGACATCATTGAAGGTCCTTGCAAGCTATGGTGAATGGAGTGTTTCTTCTCTGCCTGGTCCTGTCAATCAACAGAGCCTCTAGGAGCAGAGGTAACGCCCCTTGCACCTAGAGGCCTTATTAGCATAAAATAAAAGTTCATTTTATATAAAAATGGGGGCACCAGTAAATAAAACAGATATATATTTGGAATCAGGTGACATTAGCACATCTCTAATGTCAGCCTGATTCATACCGAAAAAACTGGTGACAGAAACCCTTTAAGGAACTGCCCTCTAAGCAATGGCCCGGTATACGGCCAAGGCCTCGTATAGCAGCTGAAGAGCATTTTTAGGGGATTGTCTGTGGCCACCACCAGGCAGGAGGTTCATGAAGAAAAAAGTTGGTGAGACGCATAGGAACAGGAGGCACCAACCTTTTTTTCCCATGAAGTGCCTGGTCCTTGTAGAGAGGAGAGAAAGTAGAGAGACGCTTTCCAAGGATATTCTCCTTAAGTGCTCTGGGCGCCCATACCGGGCTCCTAACCAGCCTGAGGATAGCCTGCGCCATGGCTGCACATAGCTCCTAACCCCCAAGGTGCGTTACCACCTAACGGGAAGACAACAAGGCGGAAGACATTATCGATGATCAAAGCATCAACGTACAAGCACACAGCACCCGCTCCACGTCACCCATCCGCAAGGTCCCTGGTCCCTCCAGATCGGGGGCTCCGCAGCCTCCGCCAACATCTACTTATATGGGAGAAAGGCTGAGCAAATGTGCATGCTGGGAGTTGTAGCTCCACAGGGGTTGTAAAACTACAACTCCCACCATGCCCCGCTGTAGGCTCACAGCTGGAGGCAGTCTTTGCATGCTGAGAGTTGTAGTTTTTGCAACAGCTGAAGGGCCGCAGGTCGGCCATCCCTGAACTAGAGCGTCTAAGGTTGCAGGTCCCCTGGTCTGGATAAACCCCATGCAAGTATTACAGGGGAATATAAAAAGATAGACGCAGGTATGGACCCCCTTATAGCACAACCAAACAGTCATGGGACAAAGGTTTTCTACTTAGGGACTGGCCGGGGTCCGGATGCATGGCGTCCCTTCAATCTCCAATGAGACCATTAGGAGGTATGTAAGGCTGGGGCTACACCGCAACATGTCTCAGAAAAGTTGTCCAGTGCACTGAGGTGGACGCACACGCTCAGTTCCATCCAGTGCCACCAGCTACAGCAGAAAGGACACACCCTGTCCCGCTGGAGCTGTCAGCTTGATATAAATCTAGCAGAGCAATGAATATGGAGATCTCTGGATCCATGTGAGGTACAGGGCTGGTTCTAGCTTTGTTAGAAAGAGATTGTCATGTACTATATGATGTCTGATTTCTATTTTTACATCAATCATGGGATCACCCTTTAACCTACACGTCTCAGAAATCTTTGGTGTCAGTGGCATGCGCTCATCTAGAGCAGAGGTCACACTAGACCTGTGATGGCTAACCTCCGGCCCTCCAGCTGTGGTAAAACTACAACTCCCAAGATGCCCCCTTGCTTGGCTGTTCTCAGAAAATCAGTAGAGCATGCTGGGAGTTGTAGTTTCACCACAGCTGGAGTGCCGGAGGTTAGCCATCAGTATGCCTAGGAAGGGGGCCGAGGTCACTACCAGAGGCCACTTGTGAGCACAGGACACTGAATAAGCCTGCATACTGATCATCAGCAGCGATCAAACATCTATCCTGTAACCCGAGTATGTACCAGCAATGGATCCCTGTCAACTACATGAATGCACACAACGGCTGCAAAATACTTTACCGTCTGGATACACTGATTTTTATTCCAGGTTTTTATATATTTTTTTATTACAATTATTTTTCCGTTTACGTCTAGTCTAATATTCAGCTTATCTAAGGCTGCAGACGGCTGGAAAACAGAAGTGAAACCTCTCCACTTCTCCTGTGCTTATGGGAGTGACCCAGCGGCCCCAGATTACATGAAATCACATGACCCCTTCTGTACAGCATCAAAGCGTGAGGACTCAAAACTGGGACCATAGGGGAACTGCCGCACGTGGCGAATACACTGCGGTATTTTCCAGGCAGAAAACCTGCGGCGTTTCACAGAAGATGCAAAACGGGTGAGATTTTAAAGGGTTGGTCCATCTGAGACACTGATGACGTATCGCTAGGATACGGACGGGTCCCACCTCTGTGACCCGAACCCAAACCCCGAAGTGGAGAGCGTGCTGCCCCTGCAGCTATAGGAGGACCACATATAACTGAGCAGGTGCACTGGTTGAATGGAGAGTACACCGCGCAAGCACAGCAGCCTCTCCGTACACCGCTACAGGTCTGCCGGAAATAGCAGGGCCGGCGCCCATAGTGGTGAAAGGATCTCGAGAACAGGACCCCAGAGGTGCACCCTGCACCCATCTGACACTACAGATAGGACATCAATGTCCCAAGTGGGAAATCCAGAAAGTAGGCGGCGTTTCGAAAATCCCATCCAGACTGCGCCACAAATCTGCACCACCTGAGCCGGCCTAAAGGAGTCCTCTGCCTAAATGTATACCTGAGCCGGGTTCACATCTGCAGCCAAATTCTGGTACACCGGATCCAGCATATGCCCGACACCTCCTGCACCCTCTCTGGCGAGGACCACCACTCCGTGCAGCGGTATTTCATCTTTTTTACACATTCTTTATTCAACTGCCGAGACTTTTAGACTTGACGATGGCGGTGTACCTCCCGCAGAAGTGACTCAGTGAATCAATGGAAAGTCAAACTGGCACTGACAGCACAGATTGGCGGCAGTCACGCCCCCCATCAGTCCATTATTTAAAGGGGACCACTGGATAAAATCTCAGTGTGTGACAAACGTGCAGTCGCCGGGAGTAACATGTGACGAGAATGAAACTGTGGACAAACAAGTCACACAACATGTCCCTTCCTGAGGCAACGCGGCTGCAGCAACACACCCGACTCCTGAGAACCAAGCCTCCCTGACTATCTGCTGATATCCGGGATGGAAGATGTATGATTGCATAGAGAGCGTATACTACATGACGGCGCCAAGTCTGACGGAGAGATAGGCGATCTGTCCAGGGCCTCTCCGCACCGGCCAACAGAGGGGATGTCACGTGTGGTGGGGACAGAAGCTGAGGGGTCGATATGACCATCTCTAGTGTAGACAACCATCCGCAAGTTAAAGGAGTTCTCCAAGTTATATTTAGTGATGAGCTATCCTCAGAATAGGTCATCAATATCAGATCAGCGGGGGTCCGACATCCCAAGCTTTCATATAGTACCAGAATGACAGCAACATCTGATGTACATGGGAAGATATCTCTGTTAGAAATCGGGATACAGCGAATAAAGCTGAAAGTGAAAGTAAAAGCAGGCTTTACCCACGATTATTCCTGACTTCTGGTCCTCTATGAAAGCAGCGACCCGCCCCCCCGAACAGTTAGATGGTTAAAGGGATTATCCAACACCTATAATAACCCACACACACATTTTATGCGAATTATACTGTCCCATAGATTTTGCATTCAACGTGAAAAAATCAGCACAACATGCAAAATAAAATCCCAATCAGGACCAAACTCCTGCCTCATCATTATAAATCTACATCCTCTGTCCAGACTAGCCTAGATCAGAACCCCTCTCTGTCAGTTACATCAGCCAAACCTGCGTCCTTGGGAGTTGTAGTTTCCTCTTGACCCATTCTCATTACAGCCTATACTCGGATATCCCTTAAAAAACTACAACCCCCAGAATCCCTCACGGTACAACTCAGGCATGGAAGCAGAGTGCAGATGCACATGTTCTTAAGAAAAGGATCCCCGAGTTGCTCCCTGTAGGAGCCGGACCTCCCGTCTATCCCGCCGCCCTCTAAATGGCGCCCATTGCTCACTTTTTGCTCAGTTTCTCCTCGCAGTCTCCAAGAGCGGCTGCCTGAACGTCCGCCATGTTCTCTGGCCGGTAAAGAGAAAGCACTTCCGGTTGCGCAGAGAGAAGCCGCTAAAACTACTTCCGCCCACAGGTCTTTGTAAGGGGTGGGCCTTGGTGACGTAGCAGCATTCGATTGGCTCCTCGAGTGTTATGCCTTATGTGGTAGTTCCTGGATGGTGTAGTCACAGTGATGTTATGTATATAGTGTATTTCAGGAAGTTACATCATATATTATTATTGTTATAAACATTTATCAGTGATTCAGAATCTACTTTGTACCTCACATGCTTGTGAGGAGTGCAAAAAATACTCTTAAAGGGGTGTTCCACTTTTGCTTATTTACTCTCTTGTAATACTTAACAAGGCTACATTCAGTGTTTGTGGCAGGGACAGAAACACCCCAGTGCCCTAGATATTGAATAGAGCCAAACCATACGTCCCACAAACCAGAGGGTCTGCATTAGTGCTTGGCCCACCACCCACCAATGTCCAACAGGTGCAGGTGCCACTACTAGGACGCGCAGCTATCCCAACAACGCTGTGAATGGGTCTCCATTCACTTCTGTGGGAATTCCTACCTCCCACCTCTGGCATGTGCCATAAATGTCCGAGTGGAAATACCCCTTTAAGACTCCTACTTCCCCTTTCCGTATCTTTTTTTTTCAGTGGGGACCCATACTCTGTATTTTGTTAAGGTGACACAGACATGCCAGTATAATCACAACAGACCCTTATACTCATAGCATTGCCATGAGGGGCCCGTGGACCAGTGGCAGAGGGCCCACTGACAGTCATGCATTCCTCTACTTAGCCCCAGCCTTCGCTTCATGCCATACAGGTTCCTCTAGGCTCCATGTGTATGGAGATATTATTCCAGTGGAGGCCTCATGCACCCAGTCAGTTTAAGAATTGATAAGAACTCTAACTGAATTTGGCTTAAATAAGTGTTTAAGAGGTCAGGAGATCGGAGATAAGAGCAACACATGAGCCATCAGATGACGGGATTCAAAGAAAACAGCTTGCAAACAGGCTGGGCAGGCACCCTACTCAGCATTCACTAGCGTCCACTGCCTATCCGTTACAAGAGGCCACTTACTCCGCCACTCCATTGGAAGTGATAAAGTTGGTGCCAGTTTCCCTCTCCACAGTGGTCTTAGAGAGGCGCAGCATGGACCTGTAGTGCGCCGGAATTGGCCAATCAGCAGCCTCCTTACTAATAACAAAGCTCCTTAAAAAGTTCCTGAAAAATTGCTGACACAAGCCATAATTAACCATTACTCCATATTCTTAGCAGTAAGAGTTGAATTCGTATCAAACTGATAAGAATGTAGCTTCAATAAGTGTTTATGAGGTCAGGAGATCAGAGGCAGGTTTTGAAAACAGACTGATTTTTTAACCCTTGGCTGAACATTTTTAATAGACCAATTGAAAAAATGATTTTTAGCCCAAATTGACTAAAATGCGATCATGCGGTCTATCCTTTAAAATTGTCTAAATTTCCTATCTACGCATGGAAGACAGTTACAGAGTAGACTAGTAATGGTCCTCTGCACGAACAGCCCCTTGCAACGTTATGTGTGGCTACGTATTATGTATTGGAATTACTGCAACTTTTATACTCCTCCTTGGCCAAAAATACTCCTCCAAAAATGCTAAGAGGAGTATTTTTACTCTTCTGGAGACAATGTAGTGCGACCTCTACATATAGGCCTTCCTATTTTCCGTCAGAATTTTTTTTTCCCACCATTTCCGCACCCGTTTTAACGGTCCTCACCCATTTTGTATGGCACTTGCCCCCATTTCTACGGAAGACCACCCCTTCTATGCACTTTCAGTTTCCCGTCACGAGGTGGGGGCATCTCGTTTTGCTATGGGGCCCTATAAGTTCTAGTTACGCTCCTGATACGGTTCAGAAAAAAAGTATTAAAGCGGATGTGAATGTGCTCTTCTATGTGTATGGCACCTACAGGTCTGTACTCCTAGTGGCCAAAATTGGAAAAAAAGTTATATTTGTCTAACTGGAGTGAGAGGAGAGCGCACAGCTGTGTGAATGCACCCTCGTCGATGTGACGTAATACTGTCACCCATTAGGGATTATTACTGTTTGCTACCACTTTTCACCACTAGATGGCAGGAGTACACCTCTCCATTTACAACTGGCCACCTGCTGCACGATCATTTTGTCACCCGTGAAGATCTGTGTTACGTTGGGTTTCTTGATGTTATAGAACGATGGAAATCTGATGGAGAAGACAATGCAGAGGTGTGAATAGAGCCGTAATCGCTGTTCCAGGCTCTGAGGCTGTCTGAGGGCCAGTGAGATGGAGGGCGAGCTGGATACAGAGAAGCTTCACAGTGCTTCGTGGTGAGAAAGGGTTATTCACGACTGAGGGGAGATGTAATAACTATGTATAAATATATCAGGGGTCAGTACAGAGATCTCTCCCATCATCTATTTATCCCCAGGACTGTGACTGTGACGAGGGGACATCCTCTGCGTCTGGAGGAAAGAAGGTTTGTACAGAAACATAGAAGAGGATTCTTTACGGTAAGAGCAGAGAGACTATGGACTATACTGTAAGAGCATTGAGACTATGGACTCTTTACTGTAAGATCAGTGAGACTATGGACTCTTTACTGTAAGAGCAGTGACACTATGGACTCTTTACTGTAAGAGCAGTGAGACTATGGACTCTTTACTGTAAGAGCAGTGAGACTATGGACTCTTTACTGTAAGAGCAGTGAGACTATGGACTCTTTACTGGAAGAGCAGTGAGACTCTGGACTCTTTACTGTAAGAGTAGTGAGACTCTGGACTCTTTACTGTAAGAGCAGTGAGACTATGGACTCTTTACTGTAAGAGCAGTGAGACTCTGGACTCTTTACTGTAAGAGCAGTGAGACTATGGACTCTTTACTGTAAGAACAGTGACACTATGGACTCTTTATGGTAAGAACAGTGAGACTATGGACTCTTTACGGTAAGAGGAGTGAGACTATGGACTCTTTACTGTAAGAGCAGTGAGACTATGGACTCTTTATGGTAAGAGCAGTGAGACTATGGACTCTTTACTGTAAGAGCAGTGAGACTATGGACTCTTTATGGTAAGAGCAGTGAGACTATGGATTCTTTACGGTAAGAGCAGTGAGACTATGGACTCTTTATGGTAAGAACAGTGAGACTATGGATTCTTTACGGTAAGAGCAGTGAGACTATGGACTCTTTACGGTAAGAGCAGTGAGACTATGGACTCTTTACTGTAAGAGCAGTGAGACTATGGATTCTTTACGGTAAGAGCAGTGAGACTATGGATTCTTTACGGTAAGAGCAGTGAGACTATGGACTCTTTATGGTAAGAGCAGTGAGACTATGGATTCTTTACGGTAAGAGCAGTGAGACTATGGACTCTTTACTGTAAGAGCAGTGAGACCATGGACTCTTTACGGTAAGAGCAGTGAGACTATGGACTCTTTACGGTAAGAGCAGTGAGACTATGGAACTCTCTCCCTGAGGAGGTGGTGATGGTAAGTTCACTATAAGAGAACAGGAGGGGCCTGGATGTATTTCTGGAGGTAATAATATTACAGGTTATAGTTACTAGAGATGGGTCGTTGATCCAGGGAGTTATTCTGATGTCTGATTGGAGTCGGGAAGGAATTTTTTCCCCTGAAGTGAGGAAAATTGTCTTCTACCTCACAGGGGTTTTTTGCCTTCCTCTGGATCAACTTGTAGGATAACAGGCCGAACTGGATGGACAGATGTCTTTTTTCGGCCTTATAAACTATATTACTATGTTACTAAATGTGTGATCTTCTTCTGGTAAGAACCATGATGAGCCTCCCTACCTGCTCCAGACGCCTTCCAAGAAGAAAGACGTCTTTGAATGTCCTCAGAAGTCGTATGTAAACCGGTCAGCCACAGGTTGAATAACATTGATTATGTCGTGCAAATGGCGCGTGTCATGGGATGGAATTGAAATGAATGGGTTTGCACCTCCTCCACAAAATTGCGAATCGGGTGCGGACCCGTTCATACGGCCGCGTGACTGGACCCTTAGGGCGCATTCACGTCACAGTTTTGATTTGGGTTCTTCTGATCCATTGGAAGAGCGGAAAAAACACCTGTTATTTTGAGCATTAATTTTCACGAAAAATAACTGATCCGTCTTTTTGGAGCATCGCTTTGTGTCAGTTCCATCTGTTATTTTTGATGGGAGCAAAAGTCCTGCGAGGAGCACTCCCCCCCCCGCCATCTAAAATAACGGATCTAATGGAATTGACAAAAATTGACACTCCAAAAAATACATCTGTTTTTGAATTATTATTTTTTTTTTTAAAATTCTGTTCTTCTGACATTTTGTTTTTTACGTTGACGGATCAGAAGAACTGAAAACACCCATAGCCTTACCTTCTTCCAGGGGCGGATTGGCCATAGACCTTACAGGGAAATTTCCCGGTGGGCCGATGCCCCAGGGGCCACTTGAGCCCTCCTCATGGATGTTTTTGGGGATGTATTCTGTGATGGACTGTGGTATTTGGCTCTGTTGTGGGGTATAATGTGCCACAATATGGTATTGCTGGCCCTGCCTTCCCTCAATTTGGACCCAACTACAAAACGGGGCCACTTTCAGTATTTTTTCCAGGGCCACTTTAAGTTCCCAGTCCGGCCCTGCCTTCTTCCTACCGTCCTGTGCAGAATCCATCCCGAGGGGTTCTTTTCGACGTCCACGGAAAGAAAGTGAGGAGCAGCAGCCGGTAAGGTCGCCTCCAGCACTCCGGGTGGAGAAGGCTTCTTCCAACATACAGGTGAAGTAGTTGTGCGCCGGGACACTGTTGAGCTGTTCTTAAGATTTTGAGGAGAAAGTGGGGAGAAGCTTGGAGTTTATGTACAGTTGGGTGGTAGACATGTGTATGACCAGAAGAGGTGCTGCAGCCAGGTAGGAAGAGGGTCCCCTCAGTGCAGGAATCTTCATCAGGAGGTTGTGGAGGAAAACATGGAAGCTCCAGGGATAGTGCCAGGCAAAACCTATCATCCTGGTTGGAGGCAGTGTGAGGCTGATGCTGAGTCCCTGCGGACCAACAGTGCCGCCCCAAATATTACCAGTCCAGTGGGAACAGAGCAGCCTCGGTGAGGTTTGCCGAAACTTTGTGCAGCTACATGGCACCTGCGATGTCCTGCCAGCGCCGAGAACCTATGAGGACAAGTAAAGAAAACCTAAAGCCGGGTTTGTGGTTCACACAGTGACCAAAGAGTTAGAACTGGTCCTAAAGGGACGGCAATTCAGGACATTGTACTTGAGCTAAACCTTTCCACTGTGACCTCAGTAGTTTATCACTTCATCCAGTAAAGCTGGTTAATCTGCAACCCAAACTACGTCTGGTTGTCTGATCCCGTTTCTGCTTAATCAATGTTCATTAAAGTCATAAGACAAACCAAACTGTATCACAGGACCAAAAATATAAAAACGGAACAGATATCCGACATAAGCCCAGCTCAGTAAGGCAGTAGAAGTCTAACAATTGCCCCAACAAGGACGAGCGGTGAGGTCCTCGAGTGGATAATGAGGTCGGACAGAATTGCATTGTATGAATGGAAGCTAGGTCAATGGGCCCTGGTGCGAGAGTTCAGCGTGGACCCTCTTCCCAGGAGCAGTGGAGGACCTAGCCTTCGTGCTGCCAAATTCTTGACCTAACCCCTTGCCTCCAGCCCGAGGTGTAACTTGACCAGCATGCACTTTCTATAATACTAGTGTCTTATACCAGGGGGGTCTTTGGGTCCCCCTCAGGCTCCTGGGCCCTGTAGCGACTGCCTCTATAGCTATGCTCCTGATCTTAAGGGGAAGGAACATTACAAAGAGATGAAGGTTTTGACTTGGCCTTCAAATCCCAAGACCTCAATCTATTGAGGTATGCTGCAAAATGTGGTCGATTCTTGGAGGCCTTTGAAGCACCAGAAAAGGCAGAGTGGACCCAGCATGCATGTGGAACCAACACCTCCTGAATTATACAGAGGCCATTATGGCACATAACAGGTAGGAAATAGTGTTAGGTTCCCATCTTACAGAGATCGCCTTGACGTTTGGCAGACGGGCCCAAATAATTTTGTACAAAATATATTTGCCAAGAATCTCAAATTTACTAAATGAGTGTAGCATTAGCATCAAAATATTTTATATTACTGTGGTATTAATGTACTTTATTTGGTTTGCAGAGTGTTACATTGTATTTATTTTCTTTTATTTAAGAATAGGACATGTTCTATAATTTGCGGCTCGGCCGCAGGGATGCAGACCGCACACGGAGGACATCCACGTGTTGTGCGCTTTTTTTGTGGCCCCATAAAAATGAATGAGTCCACGTACGATCCACAAAAAATGCAGAACAGACCTGGACCGAAAATACGGCAGTGTGAACGCACCCTAATTGTCAAATTTTTATGACCTTGGCACCAGAAGGGTCAGCAGTACCTGCAGTGATATCCCCCACACTCAGGAGCACTGCACCCCCAGCACACAGGTCTGAGCAGACGGTTCTCATCAATGTCCAAGGTTCCAGAAATCTTCAAGGGATTGTTCGGGAGTTTAACAAATTAATCAAATTGCAATAAATGTTCTAAACTATAACAATAAACTTTACTTAGCTGTTACTTCTCCGCTGCCTATGTGTACTGATGATATCTTCCTTTTTTTTTCTTTGATGACTTCTATTGTGTATTGCGCTTAAGTACACATGGGTGTGGAGCGATGACACACTGTATCCTTGTGACTGCTGCAGCAAAATCCCTACCTCCTTGTGGCAGTTAATGCTAAAAAAAACAGGGGATCTCTTAGACTCTGCACCCCTGTCCTGTCAACCCAAAACTACAGTATTTACAAAACTTTTTGCCCTCAAAAGTGTCGGGTGGGGGGGGGGGGTGGCAGTGCGTCTTATGAAGCAAATACTAGTTGTTGGGGGAGATCTAACGTGACCCTTCCATTACACTCCTTTGGCTGGCAGTACTCACTGCTCCCTGGTCTTCTTCTGACTACGCTGTCAGGTCACACACTGCACCGAGGAAGACCAGGGAGCGGTGAGTGCAGGATCTGCAGAATGGCAGCACCAGAGAGGTGAGTTCATTTATTTGTTTTATGTCTCATCTGAGGTCTGATGAGGAATGGTAGTCTGATGGGGATCTGATCTGAGGTCTGATGAGGAATGGTAGTCTGATGGGGTCTGATGAGGAATCGTAGTCTGATGGGGGTCTGATCTGAGGTCTGATAAGGAATGGTAGTCTGATGGGGATCTGATCTGAGGTCTGATGAGGAATGGTAGTCTGATGGGGGTCTGATGAGGAATGGTAGTCTGATGGGGGTCTGATGGAGGAATGGTAGTCTGATCTGCGGTCTGATGAGGAATGGTAGTCTGATGGGGGTCTGATGAGGAATGGTAGTCTGATGGGGGTCTGATCTGGGGTCTGATGAGGAATGGTAGTCTGATGGGGGTCTGATCTGAGGTCTGATGAGGAATGGTAGTCTGACGGGGGTCTGATCTGAGGTCTGATGAGGAATGGTAGTCTGATGGGGGTCTGATCTGAGGTCTGATGAGGAATGGTAGTTGATCTGAGGTCTGATGAGAATGGTAGTCTGATGGGGGTCTGATCTGAGGTCTGAAGAGCAATGGGGGTCTGATTTGGGGGTCTGTTGACTCCTGACCACTTGATTATTGAGTCTTCTTTCAGAAATAAAGTGATGTAAGACCGTATACATTTCTGAAACTGCCAGAAAACCCCTTTAATAATGTGATCAATTTCCTGATTCATGAGACGTGAGAACTAGTATCCTGTCTACAAAGCCCCCCATGACCACATCACATTGCATACGAAAAGACTGAAAATTTCTCCATGGAGGAGTGAAACACTGCCTTGTAAATATGGGTAAATAAATCCACAACGCTACTTGATCCTTGGAATGCTGCCTCTTCCTTCTTTACACAAGACTGATTGGTGCTGCTCTCCGTCAAGCACTTGTGAATCTAAGGGTCCTTTTGCACAGGCTGATTTATAGCAAGCCGATAGGTGTTCAATTAAAGGGCCTTTTACAGGGTCTGATGTATACTGTATGGGTGAATGAACAATCGCTAGTACGATCATTCAGTCCCTATTCAGTTTGCATATTGTCAGTAGCACATCCTGCCAGTTAGTCCAATTACCGGCCCACATAAAAAGACTTTGTAAGGGTTTTCCAAAATTTTAATACTGATGACCAATCCTCTGCATACTTCCGATACCAGGGACCCCCTCCGATCAGCTGTCTGAGAAGGCATCTGTGAGCGCTATGGCCTACTCCATGCTCACTAAGCACAGCGCCGTACATTGTGTAGTGGCCGTGCTTGGTATCGCGCTCAGCCCCTTTCACTTCTGTGGGGCAGAGCTGCTCCTAGGGCACGTGACTGATGACCGTGCCTTCATTGGCTTAGGAAAAGCAGTGGGAAGGCTACGGCGCTACTGTGAGCGTCACTGCCTTCTCAAACAGTTGATCAGCGGGGGACCTTTCCTGATCAGATACTGTGAATCTTGTAAAATCCCTAGGATCGGTTCAGTAAGAGGGTCTTTATATATTCAACAGCCCTTGATCATATCTAGGCCACGAAAGGTCAGGGTGGTGATTTCCACACCTTTTACCATAGAGGAACACCTGAAAAAATGTTTGCACATTCGGGGAACCCCTTATACAGGTCCTGTCTCAAAAAACCTCGGTCTAGGCCCTAATCAGAGCTCAGGAAACTCTGTGGTATGGAGGGACAGTGAAGGAGCAGACTCTGACACTCTGAAAGTGTAAGAAAAACTCCAGATTCTACATC
Source organism: Rhinella marina (assembly GCA_900303285.1). Classification (NCBI taxonomy): domain Eukaryota; kingdom Metazoa; phylum Chordata; class Amphibia; order Anura; family Bufonidae; genus Rhinella; species Rhinella marina. The sequence goes on along the minus strand of ONZH01013914.1, from coordinate 42,881 downwards.
TAAAAAGATTACAAAAAAAATCTTATTAATAATGCATAACTGAGATATGGATTTTCATGGCATGGCCGCTGACAGGCTGGTTTTCTGTACAGTTATCGGCTTGCTATGGATTTGTATAGATACACTGCCTAATAGCCTGTTTAGAAATTAGTACGGTAGCGCGTCTTGAAGTATTCAGATCTTTTAAGGCTAAATGAGTTGAGTGCAGAGAGTGGACAGTGATGAAGCTACTTTTCTGCTAAATTAATCAGATTTTTTTTTTATTAAAACACACAAAAAATGACACACATTAAATTATAGCCACTGGGCGAGACTAATCAAAACTGGTGTAAAGTAGAACTGTCTTAGTTGCCCATAGCAACCAGTCAGATTCCACCTTTCATTTTTCGGAGCTCCTTTGGAAAATGAAAGGTGGGATCTTATTGGTTGTTATGGGGAACCAAACCAGTTCTACTTTACACCAGTTTGGTAAATCTCACTCGTTCTGTCATACATACAGTCTAATAGAATAGTACCTAGTGTCTCTTCATTCAAGATCCAACATTTTTTTTACTAGTTTTTAGTCTTTCACGTATAGGCAGCAATAATTCATAATCTAAGTCATTTTGTGCTTCTTTGCTTTTAACAGATTTGTACCCAAAAACTTCCATCGCCCTAGCACACGAGTCTTGTATCCTTCGGATAGATTCAAACTGGAGAGATTTCCGCCATGCTTTAGAGACGTTGACCGCGTCTCTGGAGTTGATAACAAACTTACTCCCGTGGCCATTTCCATGGGTTAAATTGTGTATCCAGTGTTGTAGTTTATGGGTGAAAGTAAGATTACCGAATTCATACATCTGCCTAGTTTTCTCGATAGGGTTCTGTACTATGTCTTCGTAACGTACCATCATATAGCGGCCATCCAAGGCGCTGTGGTTGCCATTGGTGGCTGCAAGGTATATGTCTACTTGACTCTTACATATCGTTTCCATCAGCTTATAAGGTAGGTCCTCGTCACTAGTTTTGTTTCCTGATAAGCCCTTCATAATGATATTGTTATCTTGATGGAGCTCAGCACTTGCCCTCTCTCGGGACTGGAAGATGGCTCGTGGATCCCGCACCAAGTGAAGAACTTTGAAGTTAAGAGATGGATCTTTGAACAGTGGGTAAAGACTCTTCATATCGAAGAACCTCACTTCTTTTACCACCACATGGCTGTAGGTATGACATGAACTCTCAACAGTATCAAAGGGGTATTGTCTACAAAGCTTCTGGCAATCAGTCTGGGATACAATGTCACCACGCCCAAAAACTTTGCAGGCCGGCGGAGAACATAAAGCTCGACTGGTCTCCCACTGAAATAAAGAGGACTTAAGCCTATTCTGTGGCATATAGGCGTCAAATACTGACATGTCGCATGAGAAGACGGAACGGATCACGTCCCGCACAGCCATTTGTAAGACTTTAACGCTCTGATTTGGCAGGGTCTTCCACACGTGCCACGTAGGTTCCATCAAGTAGAAGACATCGGGGTGTTGACTGAAGATTTGACCGGTGAAGGAGGAACCCGATCTCCATGTAGAGAGGATGAGGATGTGCATGCGCTCAGGCTTGGTTTCGGGAGGAGGTGGCTTGTATTGTTGTAGCGTCATCATAATGTAGATGTATCCCACTGTCTGAGCAGATATCAGGAATAGCAGAGAAAACTTGCCTCCACAGACTTTCAACATACTACATCAGCCCTAGGCAAAGGGAAAAAGGGAAAAGCATTAAACAGGAAGTGTAATTGTTGTGTTATTTTTTCTTCTATATAGCGACCTTTGCCACAAAATGAGGAGCTATGAGGAACTTGATGGAATATTAAGACAAGGTCAAGCCAGTATCATCTACTGATCATGATGATAACGTGTAAAGTGGTTTTCCAAGAGTTTTTTTTACTGATTTACCTATCGGCTGGTCCATCGGATGAAGAAAAAGATCATCTACATCCAGGCATGGCCGAGGAAAAAGATCATCTACATCATGACATAGGGAAGGAAGAAGAACATCTACATCCAGGCATGGCCGAGGAAAAAGATCATCTACATCGAGGTATGGCTGAGGAAGAAGAACATCTACATCCAGACATGATCGAGGAAAAAGAACATCTACATCCAGGCATGGCCTAGAAAAAAGAACATCTACATCCAGGCATGGCCGAGGAAGAAGAACATCTAAATCCAGGCATGGCCTAGAAAAAAGATCATCTACATCCAGGCATGGTCTAGAAAAAAGATCATCTACATCCAGGCATGGCCGAGGAAAAAGAACATCTACATCCAGGCATGGCCGAGGAAAAAGAACATCTACATCCAGGCATGGCCTAGGAAAAAGATCATCTACATCTAGGCATGGCCGAGGAAAAAGATCATCTACATCCAGGCATGGCCGAGGAAAAAGATCATCTACATCCAGGCATGGCCGAGGAAAAAGATCATCTACATCCAGGAATGGCCTAGAAAAAAGATCATCTACATCCAGGCATGGTCTAGAAAAAAGATCATCTACATCCAGGCATGGTCTAGAAAAAAGATCATCTACATCCAGGCATGGCCTAGAAAAAGAACATCTACATCCAGTCATGGCCGAGGAAAAAGAACATCTACATCCAGGCATGGCCTAGAAAAAGAACATCTACATCCAGTCATGGCCTAGGAAAAAGATCATCTACATCTAGGCATGGCCGAGGGAAAAGAACATCTACATCCAGGCATGGCCTAGAAAAAAAGATCATCTACATCCAGGCATGGCCTAGAAAAAAGATCATCTACATCCAGTCATGGGATTCAGCCAGTTCCCGCCAGTTCTCCAGATCTAGTTAAAAAAATTACAACTGGAACGGAGAGCCGTATTACCAGCTGAGTCCCGATCCGGTGCTCTGGCGGTGGCAGGGCAGCTGGAGATGTTTGCTTCCATTGATAGTTTAGCTCCTTAGTTGGGTGGTATGTGTGTGTAGTGTGTATATATAGTGTATTTATGTGTATGTTGTATATATATGATGTATGTATATGTAAACGTTTTGTGATGCCGCGTGTCCACCATTGAGTAGGGAACCTGTTGTTAAAAATTTAAATCCCACCCCTGTCTACATCAGAGGAGACGTCACTGGATGTAAGAGACATGTAGTGCTGTACTCTAGTAACAATAATTCTGTATTGTGTCGTATTTGAAAGTTTTTTTTTCTATGTGCCGGCCATCTGGCCAAGGTGGAGACCCCTGCATTAAGGTATATGTCAAAGCATCTTTTGTGACCTCTTTCAGTCTGAGTAGTGAGTCACTAAGTAAAAGTGACATCTGATCTTGCAGTCTCCTGCATTACATGATCAGTCATTCATTTGAATAGAGTGTATGTAGTACTAAATTTACCCTAGTAGAAGATGTATGACCACCTGGAGCTTCCCCAGGCTATCATAGCTGGTCGCCAGAGATTCCAAGTGACAGATCCACAAAGGAGCGGATTGGCCATAGACCATACAGGGAAATTTCCCGGTGGGCCGATACCCGGGAGCCGCCTGAACCCTCCTCACGGCCGGCCAGTGGGAGCTTTTGAGGATGTATTTTGTGCTGCACTGTGGTATTTGGCCCTGTTGGGGAAGTATATAGTGCTGCACTGTGGTATTTGGCTCTGTTGGGGCAGTATATAGTGCTGCACTGTGGTATTTGGCTCTGTTGGGGCAGTATTTAGTGCTGCACTGTGGTATTTGGCTCTGTTGGGGCAGTATATAGTGCTGCACTGTGGTATTTGGCTCTGTTGGGGCAGTATATAGTGCTGCACTGTGGTATTTGGCTCTGTTGGGGCAGTATATAGTGCTGCACTGTGGTATTTGGTTCTGTTGGGGCAGTATATAGTGCTGCACTGTGGTATTTGGCTCTGTTGGGGCAGTATTTAGTGCTGCACTGTGGTATTTGGTTGTTTGGGCAGTATTTAGTGCTGCACTGTGGTATTTGGTTCTGTTGGGCAGTATTTAGTGCTGCACTGTGGTATTTGGTTCTGTTGGGGCAGTATTTAGTGCTGTACTGTGGTATTTGGCTCTGTTGGGCAGTATATAGTGCTGCACTGTGGGTATTTGGTTCTGTTGGGGCAGTATTTAGTGCTGCACTGTGGTATTTGGCTCTGTTGGGGCAGTATTTAGTGCTGCACTGTGGTATTTGGCTCTGTTGGGGCAGTATATAGTGCTGCACTGTGGTATTTGGCTCTGTTGGGGCAGTATATTTAGTGCTGCTGTGGTATTTGGCTCTGTTGGGGCAGTATATAGTGCTACTGTGGTATTTGGCCTGTTGTTGGGCAGTATTAGTGCTGCACTGTGGTATTTGGCTCTGTTGGGCAGTATATAGTGCTGCACTGTGGTATTTGGCTCTGTTGGGGCAGTATATAGTGCTGCACTGTGGTATTTGGCTCTGTTGGGGCAGTATATAGTGCTGCACTGTATTTGGCTCTGTGGGGCAGTTAGTGCTGCTGTGGTATTTGGCTCTGTTGGGGCAGTATATTAGTGCTGCACTGTGGTATTTGGCCCTGTTGGGGCAGTATATAGTGCTGCACTGTGGTGTTTGGTTCTGCTGGGGCAGTATTTAGTGCTGCACTGTGGTATTTGGCTCTGTTGGGGCAGTATATAGTGCTGCACTGTGGTATTTGGTTGGGGCAGTATATAGTGCTGCACTGTGGTATTTGGCTCTGTTGGGGCAGTATATAGTGCTGCACTGTGGTATTTGGTCCTGTTGGGGCAGTATTTAGTGCTGTACTGTGGTATTTGGCTCTGTTGGGGCAGTATATAGTGCTGCACTGTGGTATTTGGTTCTGTTGGGGCAGTATTTAGTGCTGCACTGTGGTATTTGGCTCTGTTGGGGCAGTATTTAGTGCTGCACTGTGGTATTTGGCTCTGTTGGGGCAGTATTTAGTGCTGCACTGTGGTATTTGGCTCTGTTGGGGCAGTATATAGTGCTGCACTGTGGTATTTGGCTCTGTTGGGGCAGTATTTAGTGCTGCACTGTGGTTTGGCTCTGTTGGGGCAGTATAGTGCTGCACTGTGGTATTTGGCTCTGTTGGGGCAGTATTTAGTGCTGCACTGTGGTATTTGGCTCTGTTGGGGCAGTATATAGTGCTGCTCTGTGGTATTTGGCTCTGTTGGGGCAGTATATAGTGCTGCACTGTGGTATTTGGCTCTGTTGGGGCGGTATAATGTGCGATAATATGGTACTGCTGGCCCCGCCTTCCATCAGTTTGGACCCAACTACAAAACTGGGCCATTTTTAGTATTTTTTTCCAGTTCCCAGTCCGCCCCTGGATCCACAGAGGTTGTCTTTAATGAGGAAGGTTAAAACCTTGGTGGTCTAGGTTAGTAAGAGGGTGTTAATGCGAGAATGCCTGATGGTATAGAGTAGGTTGGAGTTAATACATTTCATCTTTTTGACTGAATTAATGGTAAAAAATAACCCCATTATAAGGTTTAAAGGTGTTTTCCAAGATTTTCATACTGATGACCTATCCTCAGGATAGGTCATCAGTATCTGATCGGTGGGGGTCCGACACCCAGGACCTTTGCCTTTGAGAAGGCACCAGTGCTCCTGGCCTTCTCTCAGCTTTTCCTAGGCCGGTGATGACACGTGGTCACATGGCCTAGGAGCAGTTCAGCCCCAGCGCAATACCCATCGCAGCCATTCCACTATACTATGTGAAGAAGGCATCAGTCCTCACAGGAGCGCCGCTGCCTTCTCAAACGGCGGATCAATGGGAATGCTGAGGGTTGGACCCTCACCGATCAGATCCTGAGGGTAGGTCATCATGATGAAAATCTCGGAAAACCCTTTTAATGCCAGCATCCTTGATGGTTTAGGGCCGTAAAGCAGTTAACGGTTCATGAACCAAGTGCCAGAATTGCACTGAACACTGACACCCGTACTGGCAGAGGATCACGATACATGGGTCCGGGGGAGGTGACTACCTCTTAGAGACATCTCACTTGTAATCTTCTACAAACATCCGGTGACACATTGGTCCATCTGTGTTTGTTATCCGGTTCGCTGTGCTCCGCACCTGTCCATCTTTCGGACACGCACTCGTCTCTTCTGTTTACATGACACACTTAGTTTTATAGTTCTGTAGTAATCTCCTTCCTCTATATGCTGGACTAGGAAAGACATACAGTGGGTGCAAATACAACTCCTCCAACATAAGACGGGCCGGACATAAAAATAAAAAAGTTATGGCTTTTGAAATGCAGAAATGAGCGCATCTATCTATCTATCTATCTATCTATCTATCTATCTATCTAATATCTATCTATCTATCTCATATCTATCTATCTATCTGTCTGTCTATCTCCTTTCTTGTTTCTAATATCTATCTATCTATCTATCTATCTGTCCATCTATCTCCTTTCTTGTTTCTAATATCTATCTCATATCTATCTATCTATCTATCTATCTATCTATCTATCTATCTATCTCCTTTCTTGTTTCTAATATCTATCTCATATCTATCTATCTATCTCATATCTATCTATCTATCTATCTATCTATCTATCTATCTATCTATCTATCTGTCCATCTATCTCCTTTCTTGTTTCTAATATCTATCTCATATCTATCTATCTATCTATCTATCTATCTCATATCTATCTATCTTCTATCTGTCTATCTCCTTTCTTGTTTCTAATATCTATCTATCTATCTATCTATCTATCTATCTATCTATCTATCTATCTATCTCATATCTATCTATCTATCTATCTATCTATCTATCTATCTATTATCTATCCATCTGTCTTCTATCTGTCTATCTCCTTTCTTGTTTCTAATATCTATCTCATATCTATCTAGTTAACATCTATCTCTTATCTAAAAAAATAAAAATAAAAAAGTTATGGCTTTTGAAATGCAGAGATGAAAAATAAAAATATCTATCTATTATCTATCTAGTTACATAGTTACATTTTTACATAGTTATGGTTGAAAATAGACATAAGTCCATCAAGTTCACCCAAGGGATAGTTGGGGCTCCAGAGATCCATTAGCATGTGTTCTGGGATACTTAGAACCACTGGGGGTTAGAGAAGCCATTAAAACAGCTATTTCCAAAACATTATATGAAGCAAGGAAATTGATAGCCTCACTCTGGTTAGATCCGAATCCACCCATTTACGAGGTTTTTATAAAAAGAGTATATAACCTAATTAAACTGGAGAAAGGGATATACTTAAAAAGAGTAAGCGTGAAGAAATATAAAGCACAATGGAAGGTTTGGATTAATTACCACGGCCTGGTGGAACTGCGGATGGATGTATAACGATATGCAATTAAACAGGGACTATGGTCTAAAGATCTTGTATGTCTCACAACTTTTCTATCCGCTGAATCAGAGATAGATTTGACTCTGGACATGGTCATGTTTATATGTGGCTTGGGTGGTCGCGCTGCACGAGAGGGTGGGGTGGGATTACTGTTGGGGTTTCTGAGGGGTGAAGAAATGAGAGGATTTCATGTTAATGCTTATGAAACGACTACTTCTGTACATCATACTAAAGAAATATGCAATTTATATCCTGATACTTGAATTGTATAATGCATTGACTTGTTTCATGTGCAGCTCTAGTATTGTTCCCCGTATACTCGCGGTGGTGTTATTATTTTGCTCTGTCTAAAAAAGTTTAATAAAAACTATCTGATTTTTTTTTAAAAAGGGATAGTTGGGGACGCGAATCCCAGAAGTAAAGGAGACTCAGATTTTTATGCATTTTCATAAGCATTAATGTCGTTTACTTTTAAGAATTCATCTAAACCCTTTTTTAAACTCGTCCACTGTTCCTGCTGTGACCATGTCCGGAGGTGTCTATTCCACAGATTGACAGTTCTTACAGTAAAGAAGCTTTGACGCTTCTAGAAACTGAACTTTTTCTTCTCCAGTCGGAGGCAGCGCCCCCTTGTCCTTTTGAAGGCATTTTACATGGAACAGTTTTATCTATCTATCTATCTATCTATCTATCTATCTATCATCTATCTATCTATTTCCTATCTATTATCTATTTATTATCTATCTATTATCTATCTATCTATCTATCTATCTATCTATCTATCACATATCTATCTACTATCACATATCTATCTATCTATCTATCTATCTATCTATCTATCTATCTATCTATCTATCTATCTATCTATCTATCTATCTCATATCTATCTATCTATCTATCTATCTCATATCTATCTATCTATCTATCTATCTATCTATCTATCTATCTATCATCTATCTATTATCTATCTATTATATATCTATCACATATCTATCTATCTATCTCATATCTATCTATCTATCTATCTATTTATCTATCTATCTACCATATCTATCTATCTCATATTTATCTATTTCATATCTATCTATTATCTATCTATCACATATTTATTTATCTATCTATCTATCTATCTATCTATCTATCTATCTATCTATCTATCTATCATCTATATATCTATTTATCTATCTATCTAAAGCAAAAATCTGGCAGCACTGCATCCAATTTAAACAAAAAAGGGAGCACGCCCGAGGGGACTAGACTATTGCCCAATACACAAAGTAGCAAAAAGGCAGCACTCCAAAATCAATGAAAAATGAAGAAAATGCTTTTATTCACCCATGTGGATACGCAATGTTTCGGCTCAGCACTAGAAGCTTGAGAAAGGCTCTAGTGTTGAGATGCCTTTTTGCTACTTTATCTATCTATCCATCCACCCATCTATCTATCTATCTATCTATCTATCTATCCATCCATCCATCCATCTATCTATCCATCTTGTACATAATCTAAATACATGTGGAAATACTTTCTAAATATCTACAAGAGTTAACACATGTCCCCTGGGTTCAGCTCATGATGGTTGAGCCTGGTCCAGATTTTGAGAAGAATTTTGTACAGAATGAAGCAATGTGAATAGTTAGTATTAGTTAGTATTATCTGGGGGTTATAACTTCCTTGCCTCTTAATCCCGATACTTTGGTATCAGCCTTACCTGTAATCCCTGTGAGACCTGGAGCTGATGGACTGCAGCCGTATATCTGATCCCAGTTCCTTCCTGCATTCTTTTTACATCTACACCTGAGTTTCTTAGTTCCGCCTCTCTGTACTTTACTGTTATATGGTTTTTGACCCTCCTTTATCTTCTATACTTTCTAGATGCCAGCCGCCGCGTTTATTGCATGAGTGTTTGCATTCACAGTACCTAGTAAAATAGATTGTATTTAGCAGAGATGGAAGCCCCTGGTCCAAGAAGGAATAACATAGTACCGAAGACATATTGGGCCAAGTGTGTAGAGTAAGTAGTAAGTAGGTGCCAGCAGAGGAGCACTACCTTGTGAGCCCTGACCTTTTATTCCTGGTCATCATTCAGGCAGACACCAGCATCCATGTGTGAAAGCATGGACAGGTGCAGCTCACCTGCAGGTCTTCTTCTGAGTGGCACCAATCACCAATCATGTTGTGCCATGTGATCGCATGCAGTGGCATACACAGATCTTCTCATGGCAGAACATTGTATGGGCACCCCCAGTGAGATTTCTGCTCATTTTATGATTTTTTTTTAAAATTTAGTTTACACCAGAGATCTCAAACTCGTGGCCCTCCAGCTGTTCTAAAACTACAACTTCCATCATGCCAGGAGAGTCTACAGCTATTAGGGACATGCTGGGAGTTGTAGTCTTGCAACAGCTGGAGGGCCACGAGTTTAAGATGCCTGGTTTACACTCTGAGTCACCCACTGTATCTGGCTTTTTTGTGTTACAAAAAGTGGAACAGGTGCTTTATTAGTAAAGCACTTATTCTATAAATAAATAGTGTGAAGAGCTTCCCCTCCAACAATATGTTATAAAACTGTCTGCCTGCAGCCACCACTAGGGGGAGCTCAGTGCATAGGAATGAATACAGTTAGAATACAAGAGCAGCTTTGCACTGAGCTCCCCCTAGTGGTGAATGCAGGAAAATGTGGTAGGATTAGAAGAGCTTCCCCTCCAACAATATGTTATAAAACTGTCTACCTGCAGCCACCACTAGGGGGAGCTCAGTGCATAGGAATGAATACAGTTAGAATACAAGAGCAGCTTTGCACTGAGCTCCTCCTAGTGGTGAATGCAGGAAAATGTGGTAGGATTAGAAGAGCTTCCCCTCCAACAATATGTTATAAAACTGTCTACCTGCAGCCACCACTAGGGGGAGCTCAGTGCATAGGAATGAATACAGTTAGAATACAAGAGCAGCTTTGCACTGAGCTCCTCCTAGTGGTGAATGCAGGAAAATGTGGTAGGATTAGAAGGAAGAGTAGCAAGTCAACGCTGGGCCTTATTGCAGTCATGTTAAGTACGTCACTGGTCTCATGTTATATCATCAACCAGAACCGGAGTAAATACAAAAAGCAGTTTTTATTTCATTTATTAAGGGAAAAAAGCTATTCCAAATGATGTGACCCTATGTGCCTTCCCATCAGTGGCGTACATAGAGAAGTAAGGGCCCCATAGCGAGGATCAGACCAGGCCCCCCACACAGGACAGAAGGGTTTCCACCTAAACTCCTTTCAATGACCCTTGGGCCATTTTCCACTGCCTCATTTGGTAAAAGTTGTTCCTTTAGAGGGAAGAGTCCTGACCAAGTTTTCACCTCCAGTAGAAGAGGAGATGATCCCAACTAAGACTGGGCCCCCTCTTGTCCTGGGCCCCATTTTCTGATACAACCGATACATCACCCAATGCTTTGGAGGAGTTTGTAAGTAGGACACTGTGGGATCGTCCATCGCTGATTACAAGAAGTTCATTATTTGGAACCACACATTGGGGGAACATTATAAATATTCTTGATACATTACAATGGGTCCAAAGAAAGTCTACAAAATTGGTGGCGGTCTTAAAGGGTAAATAGTCTTTTTAACAACTTTGTTAAAAACCATTGTAAAGTGATGTGATGTCAGAAAATGTTATTTTACTCTGTGAGTAGTAGATGCTTGGAACTTCCAGCAGATGTGGTTGGGAAATGCCATTAAAGGGGTCCTCTAACTTCAGTAAGTGACATTTATCATGTAGAGAAAGTTAATACAAGGCACTTACTAATGTATTGTGATTCTCCATATTGCTTCCTTTGGTGGCTGGATTAATTTTTCCATCACATTATACACTGCTCGTTTCCATGGTTACAGACCACCCTGCAATCCATCAGTGGTGGTCGTGCTTGCACATTATAGCAAAAAGTGTCAGCCTCTCTAGTGGCCGGGGCCATGGGAGCTCACATAGTCTGGTGCTTTTTTCCTATATTGTGTAAGCATGATGGATTGCAGGGTGGTCGTAACCATGGAAACCTGCAGTGTATAATGTGATGGAAAAATGAATGCAGCCAGCAAAGGAAGCAATATGGAGAATCACAATACATTAGTAAGTGGCTTGTATTAATGTCCTCTACATGATAAATGCCACTTACTGAAGTGAGAGGACCCCTTTAAGTGAAGGAAATAACATAGGGGCAAACTAGATGGACCATGGGTTCTTTTTCTGCCATCATTCCTCAGTTTCTATAAGGTACCACGTGGCATGAGAACGTCCTCATTTTTGTCATAGAAGGCAGAATTTTTTTACATGATCTGCACAGATTTTAAAGAAGTTTCCGTTTGATCTTATTCTTGTAAAAATTGATTTCCTATAGAAAGACGTGAAAAAGATCAAAGTACAGGTGGCCACTTTTTCGTCACAGAAATGGCAAAAATATACAGATGGTCTGATCTTTTTTTAAGAAATTTGGGGGAATTTGATGGGCCCTTTTCACAGACTGACGTTCGTGAAAATGATTGGGAATGAAGGTTTCTATGAACAATGAATCTGTATGGGAATGAACGATCATAGTGACGATCATTCATCTCCATTCAGAGGGGATGTCCATGTAAAAGGGCCCTAAGGATATCTTACCATCCTTTGTTTTTGGCCCTCTAGCGTGGTAGGAAAATTGATGGCATCCAGTGCATCAGTAATAATGCTCTGGATGGTAAAAATGCAGCCCTTTCAACGATCTCCATCTATGGACACTGGACTGGTCTACAAAATGTACAAAAATGTAGTCAATTGAAACCTTAGTCAAATGATGCACATGACTAATGTTTGTGAACCCAGCCTAAGAGACTTAAGTTGCCTCGCAACTGAGAAATCTAGAAAAGTCTACAATTGGCAGCGTGATGGTAATAGAAAGAGACAAGGTAAACATAAGAAAGGACAAAATTCTCATAAATTCTCAAGGACAATTACGTGATCAGACAGTCAGGAGGGGCTCATTACTGGGTGAGAGTTCAGTATACGTTACATCAAGACATGGCCAACCACAAAGGATGTGTAGAAACAAGGAGTGGCAAGATAGCCAAGAATGTAGGATGGAAGCTCCAAACATAAAGGAAGAAAGAAAAATCAGTTGTATGCGGATATCAATTGTATCAGATATAAAACAACTTTCTGCACACAACCAATGCTTGTGAACCCAGCCTAAGACACGTAAGCTGCCACGCAACCAAAAGGTCTGGAAGTCCACAAGTGGTAACGTCATAGTAATAAAAAGGCACAAGGTAAACGAATGAAACAACTGAAATCTCATCAATCCTGTAAGATGGCAAGATAGGATGGAAGCTTTCATTTTATAGTGTGGTCAATGTGTCATCATACACAGCTGAACGTTCCAGACTAGTTCCATTTTCACTTGGACCTACAGAATTTTTTTTTTCAGATGTATTAGGTTGAAAATTTGGTTTTCTGATCAATGAACATGGTCATGGTCACACTTAGAGCTGAGTGCGAGCAATAATACTGCACTACAGCAAATGTCCGAGTACTCTGAGCCCATCACCTGTAGGTACGGTAGTTACTTGTTAGTGACGCCTGGTGGTGTTTGTCCCAACATTTGCTCCAGTTATTTGTGTAATTTCTTTCAATGTTTGACTTGTTTTTGTCTTGACCGCACTTGACCTGATTTGTCTGTCCTCTGACTTGAACATGACCCTGACTCCTGATAACGATTACTGGTCCTGACTCTGGGCCTGTTTACCGACCCAGACTTGTTTGACTATGACTACCAACCAGTTTTTCAGCCTGACGGCCTGGGAATCCATCTTCAACCAGATCCAGATCTTAGGATTGGGATTAAAGAATAAAAACAAGGAGATCCCTGAAGCTCCATGCCCTGAGTTAGCCTGCACCAACAAAATAGGCTATCCTTTGCGCCAGATGGCTGCCAAACCAAGTAAGAGCCAAATGGCAGACATAAAGATTGAAATTTCCTGATGACACATGAAGAAGTAATTGCCTAAGATGGCCTTGTTCATAGCCATGTATTGACTAATCAACCCATTTGAGGAAACTGTCATCATTATGGACACAATTCACACTTGAGTGATGAAGGTATGTACAACTGAAACAGTGAAGACATCCCAGTGGCCACAAAGCTGGAATGGAGTGGCGGTGAGCAGGTAAATATTCAATGTCTTGAAAAAGTATTCATACCTCTGGAATTTTTCCACATTTTTTCATGTTACAGCTACAGATTTAAATGTGTTTTATTGGGATTTTATGTGACAGACCAACACAAAGTACAAGTCTGTGTGAAGTGAAAAGAAAACATTTTTCATTAAAGAGGTTGTCCCACGAAAAATATTCTACAGTTTTCAAACCAGCACCTGGATCTGAATACTTTTCTAATTGCATGTAATTAAAATTTTTGTATAGCTACTGAGTTATTCAATAAAATGTATCTGTATAGGAGCACGTAATTTCTTATTTCTTTGACCTATTCACTGAGCAGGCCGCACATGCTCAGTTTCAGCTTTTAACTGCCTCCTGAGCTGTGATAGGTAGAGCATGGACACGCCTCCTTAGCTGCAGCAGAAAAGACACTCCCCTTGAGCATTCAGCTTGATATAAATCTAGCAGACAATGAATGAGGAGATCTCTGGATCCATGTGAGGTACAGGGCTGGTTCTAGCTTTGTTAAAACAAGGTTATCATGTCCTATATGATGTCTGATTTTAATTTTTTTACATTATTCGTGGGATAACCCCTTTAATAAAAATCTGAAAAGTGTAAAAGTGTTGCAGCATTTGTGTTCAGTAAATACTTTGTAGGACCACCTTTCACTGCAATTACAGCTGCAGCCTTTTGGAGTCTGTCTCTACCACCTTTGCCCATCTAGAGACTGACATGTTTGCCCATTCTTCTTTGCAGAAGAGCTTGCCCTCAGTCAGATTGGATGGAGAGCGTCTGTAAACAGCAATTCTCATGTCTTGCCACAGATTCTCAGTGGGATTTAGGTCTGGACTTTGACTGGGACATTCTAACACATGAAGATGCTGTGATCTAAACCCTTCCATTGTAGCTTGGGCTTGATGTTGAGGGTCGTTGTCCTGCTGGAAGGTGAACCTCCGTCACAGTCTCAAGTCTTCTGCAGCCTCTATCAGGTTTTGCTCTAGGATCGCCCTGTATTGAGCTCCAGTTATCTTCCCATCAACTCTGACCAGCTTGTCTGTCCCTGTCGAAGAAATGGAGGTGGTGTGTTCAGGGTCTTGTGCCGTGTTAGTTTCTACAAAAAAAAACTTTGGCCTCATCTTATCAGATCACCTTCTTCCACATGTTTGCTGTGTCCCCTACATGGCTTGTGGCAAACTGCAAATGGGACTTCATACAGCTAGTTTTCAAAAACACCACTCTTCCACAAATGCCAGATTTGTGGAGTACATGACTAATAGTTGTCCTGAGGACAGATTCTCCCACCTGAGATATGGATCTCTGCAGATCCTCCAGAATGACTATAGGCTTCTTGGCTGCTTCCATGTCTTGGTAGGCAGTTGTGCCATTTTCGGATGATGGATTGCACAGATATTCAGAGCTTGGGATATTTTTTTATAAACCAACCCTGTTTTACACTTCTCAACAACTTTATCCCTGACCTGTCTGGTGTGTTCCTTGGTTTTTATGATGCTGTTTAATCAATCATGTACACTAACAAACCTCTGAAGCCTTCACAGAACAGCTGTAGATGTGCTGAGAATAAATTACACACAGTTGGACTCTATTTACTAATTAGGTGACTTCTGATGGCAGTTGGTCTCACTTCATACATACGTAATTCTTTGTGTTGGTCTATAACAAAAAATCCCAGTAAAATACATTTAGGTTTGTGGGAGCAACCTGAATAAACGTAGAAAATTTCAAGGGGTATGAGTACTTTTTCAAGGCAGATTTCAGGTATCGCTGGGGTATGGGGGGTAAATACAGCTAAAAAGTTACTGGACAACCCCTTTAAAGAATTTAAGGGATATTGAAATTGATGGTGAAACTTTGCTAATGTCATGTGACATTGTGAGTCTGTACATGTTCCCTATGTCAGGTTTTTCAGGATTTTAATGTTGATGACCTATCCTTAGGGGTTGGAGCCAGCCTTGTGGCCTGCATTTATCTTGACTATCTTATTTTATCTTTTATTTTGTTCTGTACATGTTATTATTTTCTTCAGTGCATGGGATTGCCATGGGGTCAAACATGACACCCATATATGCAATCAGTTGACATGACGGTGTTTGAGTGATATTTTGTCTATGTGCCATGCCACTTCATAAATGTTGAGGAGTGGTGGCGTTACATAGATGACGTCTTTTTACTACAGAAGAGCCGAGAAGAACATAATGATATTGATGAGGTTAAATTTTCAGTCTCATGTTTGAGACAGTCCATAGCATTTCTAGATACTTAAAGAGGACCTTTCACTGGTCCTAACATTACAATATTAGTACCTGGCAGTGTAGGGAATGATCAGTAGATGTTGGTGCACTCATTTTTTTCACGAATCCATTGCTCCGTTCCCCCACTGTGCTCCTCATTCCATTTTTACGCCCTGTAGGCTAATTAATAGCACCGGTCCAGGGAGGAGTAGACGGCAACTTTTCTCTGGAGGCATCTCCCTTCATCCCATTCGCAGCACAGAGCATCACAGCCAGGGAGAAGGAGACGCCCACGAGAAACACGGCCTTCTCCTCCTCCTCCCTGTATCAGTGCTAATAATTAGCATATAAGGCGGCTAAGGAGAGAACAAGGGGCACAGCAGGGGAATTTTGCAGTTCATCTGAAAAAAAATGCGCTCACAGACATCTGCTGATTGTGCCCTACACTGCCAGGTACTAATATTGTAACGTCAGGACCTGTGAAAGGTTCTCTTTAACAGACCAATTTGTCAAAAATCTACTGAATTTGATTCCTGTAGGACTCTCTCCTGTATAGCCAATTTTTATGGGTGGATGATGATATTTGTCACCTGAATGACTCATGTCTTGAAACTCATAAAAGGGGTTTCCTATCATCACATATCTTGGTGTCTGGTGATAAAACAAAGGTGATAAACACAGGTGATAAAAAAAAATGACATTTGTCACGCACAAACATTGGCACTTTTTATGACATTACTTTCCTGTTACAACATAACTTTCCTTGTATCTTAGAATTTCCTGTTCCACCACTCATGTCTTCTCAGGTCAAAGAACTTAAAAGACATGTTGATTTACTCAGATGTGATTTCAAGTTAGGCTGGCCATAAATATTCATTGTGTATCAATTTTGGCGGGACCGGCCACCATCCAATATCTATGGGGGCTTCTCGACCCTCCTCAGAAAACAGAAGTCTGGGGAGAGAAGGATCAGGCCTCATGTTTTAAAGAAGAACTCCCACAAAAAAATTTTATTCTCTGACCTGTTTGAATGGTGCATGATGTAATCTGTAGTGAAGGTAATCTTCTCATCAGAGACTGTAATTCTGAGTTATCCCCTCTCTTCTTAATGTAGCTGGGTCATGTGACCAACTCCCTGACCTCCAACTGACCCAGGACAGGAAGCCAGTTACTTCTCTATTCATTCCTATGAGACTGAGAGTGAGGCTCCCATAGGAATACATAGAGAAATAGACTTCCTGTCCACACATAAGATGCTGTGTTATCTGGTGAGTCTGATTGCTGGTCACATGACACAGATGAGAAACATCAGGGAGATATAACTCACAAAGACAGCCATTGGTAAGAAAATGACATTCACTACAGATTACATCTCATGGAATACATTTTTTTTGTGGGAGTTCTTCTTTAAATATTGGAGAGATAAGCCAGTGCCTGAGGCGGCGTGCCAGGTAATATCAAAGTAGGCACTTTCCTATGCTTCAAAGCAAATCTGCTGTACCATGTAGACAGAACAATTTCATAGATATTAACACAGTGTTGGGCAGTTGAGGTCCAGGATAATTGATTATGCCCCCCCCCAATTGAGACTTGGGTGAGATAGGGAAGCAATCCTAAAATCAACTTTTATGGTACTTTAATTTTCAAAGAGGTCGCCTTGTATTCTCAGTCCATCGCGGGGATTAGTTCATGAGTAGTTTTCCTTACCTGGCTCCCCGGGCCGCTCCTGGTCCCCTCACCACCGCTGCTGCTTCTTCCCGTGCACAGATGAAAACATCCGGTGGCAGGCGGGGGACGAGCCTCTCTAGCGTCACCCACAATACTAGGGAGGCTCATCCCCGTCTCCGCCTGCCATTGGCTGCCCCCCCACCCAACACTGGATGTTTTCATCCGTGCACGGGGAAAAGCAGCAGGGGTGATGCAGGGACCAGGATTGGAGCAGGGAGCGGGGACCGAGGTAAGTATAATCACCGTAAGGGGCCCGGCACCAATTGGGGGGGGGGGGTTGTTATAGATACTGGATAACCCCTTTAACAGTTGGGCATGTGCAGAAGCATCTGACTAATGCCAGTTGGGTTGTGTATGATATCAAGTGTGCGTACTTAGACACAGGCATGACAGCATCTGACTTGCTCTTACTCGTGAATAACAAGTTTAATTGACAACCTAGCAGAATTGTGAATGCAGCTCTGGAGTACAATACAGGATGGGCGCTAGATAGGTCATGTAATGTAATGCGCTCACAACGCATTTAAGTTAGGTTGTAACTGTATGTAAATTGTAGAATACAATGTTTTGGGTGGGCATACCCTTTTGCTATTTTTACGTGGTCTCTATATTTCCTTTGCTGTAAGGCAATCAATCTTTGCAGCACCTAAGTCTTGTGTCTGTTCCTCTTGGCACGTGGAGCTGTTGTCCCCCGACCACGGCCAGTTTCGGACCTTCACACTGTTTGCTCACACATGACGCAGATGGTGTAGTGTGAAGGGAAGAAAAGAAGGAATGCCAGCGTATTTGCTCAGTAATGTGGAGACCTTCTCTTCACCTTGCATTGCGAAATTCTTGAACATTCTAATTAATCTGTCATGTCAATGTTACATTGTAATGACTGAAATTCTACCCCTCAATATAATCAATCTCCAGGAAATGTATTGTCCCAGACTTAGCTTCTTATTACGCAACACATCCAGACTACGATTCTGGAAAATCTCTATTGTACTTCGAGCTTTGGTGTCACAACCATCTGTTCTTGGTCACTGCCTCCAAAACAAAATCAACACCCTCTACACCCTACAGATAACCTGAGTTTTTCCTGTCCATGTGGCAAACCTCCGGATTCAACCCTCCGCTGCCCAGGGGCGTAGCTATAGGGGGTGCAGAGGTAGCAGTCGCTACCGGGCCCAGGAGCCTGAGGGGGCCCAAAGACCCTTGAACCACATAAGAAGACACACAGAGCACTGAGGGAAAGGGGGCCCAAGCTGAACTCTTGCACCAGGGCCCATGAGCCTTTAGCTACGCCCCTGCCGCTGCCCTTGCTGGTTAGAGCAGCATCAGAGTGTAATTCTCTTCCCCTGGTGTCTTCTTTCCACAAGGTCCACACTGTCCCCATTAATGGACTTGCTCTATTAATCTATGGGGGTCCTGGCACCTGGACCACCATTGATTAGAGCCTATGATACATCCAGTTGACATGTCACAGCCCAAGCGGCTTTCAATGCTAAAATCTCCCTGCATTTCTTGCTTGCATGATGATCAGAACTTTGATGTGCAGCCTAAAAAGCCAAGCAAAAAGCAAACCTATGGAGATGCTATGGGGCATGGGGATCTAGGAAAATATATGCTTTGCCTGTGAAGCTTGGGGGGAGTATGTACTGAGCCCATTTTGACTCTGTCGTCCTTTGAAGTGTCATATATATATATATATAGGCCAAGCACTGAATAGTAATCTGATGTAATACATTGTTGGTGGATTCCAGTGACTGCACCAGCAGAATAGTGAGTGCAGCTCTGGAGTATAATACAGGATGTAACTCAGGATCAGTACAGGATAAGTAATGTATGTACACAGTGACTGCACCAGCAGAATAGTGAGTGCAGCTCTGGAGTATAATACAGAATGTAACTCAGGATCAGTACAGGATAAGTAATGTATGTACACAGTGACTCCACCAGCAGAATAGTGAGTGCAGCTCTGGAGTATAATACAGGATGTAACTCAGGATCAGTACAGGATAAGTAATGTATGTACACAGTGACTGCACCAGCAGAATAGTGAGTGCGGCTCTGGAGTATAATACAGGATGTAACTCAGGATCAGTACAGGATAAGTAATGTATGTACACAGTGACTGCACCAGCAGAATAGTGAGTGCGGCTCTGGAGTATAATACAGGATGTAACTCAGGATCAGTACAGGATAAGTAATGTATGTACACAGTGACTGCACCAGCAGAATAGTGAGTGCGGCTCTGGAGTATAATACAGGATGTAACTCAGGATCAGTACAGGATAAGTAATGTATGTACACAGTGACTGCACCAGTAGAATAGTGAGTGCGGCTCTGGAGTATAATACAGGATGTAACTCAGGATCAGTACAGGATAAGTAATGTATGTACACAGTGACTGCACCAGCAGAATAGTGAGTGCAGCTCTGGAGTATAATACAGGATGTAACTCAGGATCAGTACAGGATAAGTAATGTATGTACACAGTGACTGCACCAGCAGAATAGTGAGTGCAGCTCTGGAGTATAATACAGGATGTAAGTCAGGATCAGTACAGGATAAGTAATGTATGTACACAGTGACTGCACCAGCAGAATAGTGAGTGCAGCTCTGGAGTATAATACAGGATGTAAGTCAGGATCAGTACAGGATAAGTAATGTATGTACACAGTGACTGCACCAGCAGAATAGTGAGTGCAGCTCTGGAGTATAATACAGGATGTAACTCAGGATCAGTACAGGATAAGTAATGTATGTACACAGTGACTGCACCAGCAGAATAGTGAGTGCAGCTCTGGAGTATAATACAGGATGTAAGTCAGGATCAGTACAGGATAAGTAATGTATGTACACAGTGACTGCACCAGCAGAATAGTGAGTGCAGCTCTGGAGTATAATACAGGATGTAACTCAGGATCAGTACAGGATAAGTAATGTATGTACACAGTGACTGCAACAGCAGAATAGTGAGTGCAGCTCTGGAGTATAATACAGGATGTAACTCAGGATCAGTACAGGATAAGTAATGTATGTACACAGTGACTGCACCAGCAGAATAGGGAGTGTAGCTCTGGAGTATAATACAGGATGTAACTCAGGATCAGTACAGGATAAGTAATGTATGTACAGTGACTGCACCAGCAGAATAGTGAGTGCAGCTCTGGAGTATAATACAGGATGTAACTCAGGATCAGTACAGGATAAGTAATGTATGTACACAGTGACTGCAACAGCAGAATAGTGAGTACAGCTCTGGAGTATAATACAGGATGTAACTCAGGATCAGTACAGGATAAGTAATGTATGTACACAGTAACTCCACCAGCAGAATAGTGAGTGCAGCTCTGGAGTATAATACAGGATGTAACTCAGGATCAGTACAGGATAAGTAATGTATGTACACAGTAACTCCACCAGCAGAATAGTGAGTGCAGTTCTGGAGTACAATACGGGATGTCACTAAGTATCACTTCGGGATCAGTAATACAATGTATTTATATAGTTACTCAGCTTATTATGTACCGTGTGTTACAACCTGTGTACTATAAAATGTTTTTCAGTGGTGGAATAGAATAGGAATAGAGGTCCCCTCTCCCCTCTGTGCGCCCCTTCCTGAATAATAGGAACATCTTGAGAAAAGGGCATCCATATGTGAACACGTGTCCTCTTCTAACACTTCTATTTATTTCCCTTTTTATATTAATACTTGGACCACATTACTCGAGGAACACCACATGTGCTGAATTATAAGATGCTTCTAATCCTCGTTTTTTATGTTTCTGCCAGTACTCTCGGGGCTGTTGCATCAGAAGCTCTTTCGTCTGGGTGATCTCAGTCCATGCAAAATCATCTGAGATAAAACATGTGTGGTGAGATGTTATCGTTACTGCAAACAAAAAACTCCTCGAACGTTACCATGTGCCATAAATATACTGCTGGCGTGGTGGCAAAGGGGCCGTTGAGCCCCCTCGGGCATCAGGGCCCACATGCAATGCTACCACTGCATCCCTTACAGTTGTGTCCTTGTCTGCACTGAGGGAATTTATCATGGCAGATACAAGATGCATCTTGCCACCCGTCTGGTCCATGGAAAAGCCATGTTTTTGCCCTAAGTAGGGCCACCCATTAGAAAAACCTCTCCCTAAATCAAAAAGTCCTAGGTGTTTAATCAAAGTATTATATATAGGTAGAATAGGATATGAAAATGCTGTGGAGCTCAGGGGCGGACTGGGAACTTAAAGTGTCCTTGGAAAAAGTACTAAAAGTGGCCCCGTTTTGTAG
This sequence comes from Rhinella marina, assembly GCA_900303285.1. Lineage (NCBI taxonomy): Eukaryota > Metazoa > Chordata > Amphibia > Anura > Bufonidae > Rhinella > Rhinella marina. The sequence continues at coordinate 21,143 of ONZH01013914.1, read as the reverse complement.
TCGGGTCCAAACTGATGAACACAAGAATCCGGACCAGCCATACCAAATTGTGGTGCATTATACCACCCCAATACAGGCAAACACCACAGCCCATCACAGAATACTGCCCCATCAGCACAAAATAATCTCCAAAAACGTCCACTGGCCGGCCATGAGGAGGGCTCAGGTGGCCCCTTGGGCAACGGCCCACTGGATAGGTCTATGGCCAATCCGCCCCTGGTGGAGCTATATGGACCCTCAACCAAAGCCCATGGCGTGGGTAAATACTGAAAATTGGAATTTTTAAAGCTGACATTAGAGATGTGCTAATGTCACCTGATTCCAAATATATATCTGTTTTATTTACTGGTGCCCCCATTTTTATATAAAATGAACTTTTATTTTATGCTAATAAGGCTCCTAAGTGCAAGGGGCGTTACCTCTGCTCCTAGAGGCTCTGTTGATTGACAGGACCAGGCAGAGAAGAAACACTCCATTCACCATAGCTTGCAAGGACCTTCAATGATGTCATGACCATGGGATCAGTCACATGGTTAGGATCACACAAACAGCCTGTCTCCTCCTAAACCATGTGACTGATCACATGGTCATGACATCATTGAAGGTCCTTGCAAGCTATGGTGAATGGAATGTTTCTTCTCTGCCTGGTCCTGTCAATCAACAGAGCCTCTAGGAGCAGAGGTAACGCCCCTTGCACCTAGGAGCCTTATTAGCATAAAATAAAAGTTCATTTTATATAAAAATGGGGGCACCAGTAAATAAAACAGATATATATTTGGAATCAGGTGAATTACCTAAGCAGGATTACGAAAATTGAACCTTAAAAATGGGACGATTTGGCCAATATTATAAAAAAAAAGGCCCAAGTTCCCTTCTTTGTCCTTGGTGATAGATGACTGTGTTCTCCTTGGGTTGAAGGGTCATAGATCAACTGATATCCTCAGGAGATGAGCGTCTCATATCCACATTCAGCACCACTTATCTCTCAGGAAAACAATACAATCAGATAGGCAAAAGTCAACCTGTCTAATCTATGTTCCTCCCAATAGAAGCCGAAGCTGGACGGTTTCTCGAAACACTAGCGGTAGGAATGTAATGACTGTACTCAAGGCGCCAGGAACCTTTCATAATAACGAATACACCATTGCAAGTTTCACATCTTTATTCATACAAAAAAACACAAAAATAACTTACTTTTTTAATTTACAATAGATATAGATATATAGTGGACTGCATGCATTGTAGAGTAAGTGATATAAAACATACTACAGTCACATAGTATATAATATTTTATCATATAGGCAAATACAGTATTATTTACCATTGCAGGAGATTGTAATGGCAAGGGTGGGACGTCACTTTTCTTTTTATTACCTCCCCCCACCCTCGCCACCCAAAATGTGGAAAGTACAAAAACCGTAAATAAAACATGATGTATGGCTGGACATGGAGTATAGCTGGAAGTAACCTGACCATTTCGGTGCCTGGAACGCGGTAGTGGAGTTATTAAGGGATTTCATGGCTTGTTGCTCATTTGTCACATTCCAGGTCCTGTGTGACTTCTCCCCCTTGATAATGCTCTGAGCAGAATTCACGGATGCGTCGGCAGGCCTCAACCATCATCTCCTCGGGAACTGTGAGGACTACCCGGAAGTAGTTGGGATATTCGAAACACTGTCACGATATCATAGTGGAGAACATTAGGAATGACCATCAACAACCATGAAAAGTTTTGCAGCTTTCCTAGAGAACTTAGTAAAGTTTTATCGCCCCATAGCTTTCACTCCCAACACAGATATCGCCAATTTGATCTATGCCAGTAAAAGAACACAACTGAGTTACCAGGTGGCGCCGTGCTGGAGGAATGAGTTGCCACCTGGAGACTGTATTATGAATAGCAGGAAAAAATCTTTTTTTTTTTGTGGGATAGGTTACAGAATTTCACTTTGCTACTTTGTAGTTCAGTTGCGTATGAGGATCAATAGGAGTACTGCAGCTATAAAGTATCAGATGCTAAAGAACATTCATGCCTTACGCGTTGCGTTCAACCCTCAATGCCGGCATGAGGACTTACCGTAGCAGGGAGGCAGAAGACTGACTGCTCCGAGATCATTTGTTCTGTAAAATCCACATCGCTCTCAAATTCGGGAAAATGTTCCATATCAATGCCGACCTACAGAAGGAGAAGGACAATACTCAGACTACTATTTCTAAATAATATCATTGGAAGCATGGAGATTACTAGGGAGGTTGTAGTGTTGTCAGCCCGGTTCCGCATGACTTAGTTGATAGGTATATTAGTAATTTTAATGGTGGCTTATGCTTATAGCTCAGGCCATAACATAGATATTTCTATTGTGTGTAGGATATGGTAAAGTTGTCATTAGTTACTATATTACTTAGCGTTAAGCCGCCCATACACATAAGCTAAATATCGGCTAAAATGGACAATGTTGATAATCATCTGTGATGGCCGATTGGAAACTTTGATCTGTCACTTTGGATTTCTTTGGACGTTGTTGGCTAAAAGGCAAGTGTATGGCATGGTTGACCTAACACAGCCAGTCATTTGCAACTTTTTTGAGTACTAGTGAGTGTGCCCCTAGTACACTCACATTGCATTACAATGACGGGTGTAGGATGCATGTCTTGGTGGGTTTATAGTCATATTTAAATATCATGTATCTTAAAAGGTTAGAATATATGAAGGAAGATAGTATAATATAAAATTATTTCCATAAATATGTCAGGCCATAGGGATACCATTGGTCCCAGTCATGTTTACTGCTGGTGGTATTGGTCTGCTATGGATCCAATGGGACCACTAAAAGTCCTATGGTGATGAGAAGTAAAAAACTAGGAGACGTGTTCTACAAAACTGCGTTTCTCTGTAGGAATAAGATGCGGGATTCTACTCATAATTCCTTAAACAAGTTCTAAATCTGTGTCTTCTAACCAAGTAGATGTCAGCTAACTATGGTCGGTTCTAAAAGCTGTTTGTTGTGCAGATCTGTCCTAGATCAAAGGTTCCAGGTCAAAAGGGGACCAGAGTTTTCCACCACATGGTTGTGTGGCCAATCTGTTGCTTACCATCAAGTACATGGCTCCCGCTGGTCGAACAGGGCAAAGTCCAGGGACCGAGGAGAGGGTACTGTAGCACAGGTCAGCATTAGACTGCAAAAAGTACACAAAGCGAGAATGGATTTCAGTGGATCGTCCAGAAAATAGTTGACTCGGAACAATGTGGAGCCAAAGTAAAGAGTAAAGAGAGTAATATTGTAACAGATAAGACCAGTGCCAAAGCCATGACCTGAACCTTGACACAGCAACCCGACATTACGTAATTTGTTCTTTCCACACTGACCTATTTACCAAAGCCAAACCTGACAAATCTAGGTCAATATTCTTTTGGAGCAACTTCTAACTTATTCAATATATTAAGGGGTGTTATAATTGCCAGTGCTCCAAAAACCAACCAGTTTTATTTCAGCTGCCATTCTGTTTCCTCTAGTCAGGGGTGCACCACCAATGAGGCCAGTTGAGGCGATCGCCAGAGGGGCCTAGAGGGGGGCAGCAGAAGGGCCATGGGCGATCAGCGCTTTCATTGTGGCAAAGGGGTTAGGTTAAGAAATTGGCATGGGGAAGGGGGCGCCATTTTAGTTTTCGCCTCAGGTAGCAGAAAGGCTAGGTGCACCCCTGCCTCTAGTCATTAACCCTTCCATGCTGAGGCTACTACATCTGTCTAACTGTGTTTCAAATGCAGCTTTGGCAGACATACATATCACTTGTTTTCCACGTGAACGGTTGTTTTCTTTAGTTAATTATTTGGGATATATTGCTCAATTCTCATTTTGGAGGGGTCTCAAAGGTCTGGTGCAATACTGTGTAGGATTGCACTAGTTTTAGCGACACTGTATGGCAGGCTCTACCAGTAATTTTTCAATTTGGATATTTGCTGATTTGTCAATTTGGCTGATTTGATTTAAATTGGTTTTCCAGGAGTAGAATATTAACTACCTATCCTCAGGACAGGTCGTCAGTATCAGATCGGTGGGGGTCTGACTGCTGTGAACCTCCGACAATCAGCTGATTTAGGAGTGAAAGGGTCTGGACTGCAGTACCAAGCACCGCCACTATACAGTGTATAGCACTGTGCGTGGTATGCTGTGAAGAGGCCACAGCGCTCACTTGTGTGGTTTCTTTAAACAGCTGATCAGCGGAGGTGCTGTGCCTCGGTCCACCACTGATCAGATATTGCTGACCTATTTTGAGAAAAAAAACCCTTTAAGGATTAAGCCACATCATTTTAAGCTTAGATTTGCTAAGGCCTGAGCACTCAAGTATGAGATTTCTTTAGTGGCTTTGTTGGTATTCCTCAAGCAGCACCAAAAGTGTTGACCTTGAGGTGGAAAGGAGGTTACTTGGCCAAAATGTTGGTGGCTTTAGCACAGTAGATTTAGTCCTCTATTGCGCATTGGACAATCTGAGAATTTTAAGTTGTCTTGTTCAGGATACGGTACATAGATGACATTACAAGATGTTGTCAAAATCAATACTACGACCCTCTATTCAAGGAAGTTCCTGATCTCAAGAACATTGAGCATTAAGGTTATTTTGTGGCTATGCTTGCTAAGAAAGAGAAATAACTGACCTTCAACTAAAGCATCACCACTAGAAACAGAAGACAGTAATATGGCCACCAATGGGTTTCTAGGTAAGAACTAGGTAAGAACATTTTTATTTCCCCATATCTATGAAGGTCCACCACCAGGGAAGGTCTACCACCATTTTACAAACACAAGTGGCAGAGGGTTAGCAGTGAAGCCCATTCTTAATGAAGACTTACCTTAATGAAGTTTATAGTGTTTTCGTAAAAATGCTGAGGTGTCCTTTTTATTATGTGATCGAGAGCTCCCTGGACAATGGTACATGGGCCGAGGATCCTTTGACTGAGTCTGACAAGTCCTTCTCGGATCTGAAACGCAATGTGATTAATATTAGATCTAGGCTGAGTGAAAATGAACTTGTGTATTATGATTATAATAACTGTTTTGTGTTCCATCCACTTAAAATGGTCTCCTTAAAAGGGACTGTGTAAATGTTTTAAGGGTCAGAATGGCTTAAAAAAAGTAATACCCACCTTATTGATCCCCCGGCTCTACTGTTCCTGGCAGTGGTGTACATTAAGAAGTAAGAGCCCCATAGCAAGGATCAGACCAGGCCCCCCCACACAAGACAGAAGAGTTTCCACCTAAATACGTTTCAATGACCCTTGGGCCATTTTTCCACTGCTTCATTTGCTAAAAGTTGTTTCTTTAGAGGGTAGAGTCCCAGGTTTTCACCCCCAGTAGAAGAGGGGAGGATCCCAACTGGGCCCCATAGCAGTAGCATGGTCTGCCGTATGGTAGTTACTCCCCTGGTTCTGGGTTTTTGGGTTCCCCACCAGTTCCTACTTTATAGGCCTACTTCTCTTGGAAACATAACCTCTCAGCCAGTCACAGGCTGCAGTGATGACTTGGCTGATCAGTCACTTTACTGTATGAAGGGGGTCTAAGAAAGTAGGAGGGGGACACCTGAGATGTGATGGAACGGGAACAGATGGGGGATCGGTATTACTTTTTTATCAAGTCATTCTGACCCTTTTTTTTAATAAAATCTACCATGCAGACAACCCCTTTTAAGGCCTATTAGAAGCAGTAATACTAGTATTAAGTGGAGGTATCTTCAATATGGTATCTCAGAGTCTTGGAAAAAAACAGGAGTAGGTTTATTTTTCAAGTGTCTTCCTGGAGATTTTCCATACAGCACTTTGTTTGATTCCATAGATGCCAAACTATTTTATTTTACTAGTAATGATAAGAATATGGTACTAAACCAGTAAATTATAAAAAGTGGCGTTTATTCACCTCCTTGCCAAAAATGTCTTTCCGATCGTGGATAAGGATCCACCCCATTCTCCATCCTGGCACCAACCAGCGTTTAGCGAGACCACCACAGGACAGGACCGGTACATTAGTACTCAGTGGCGCTAGTGCCTGGAATGCCCCATACTCAAAAACCTGAAGGAAAAGCATTCATATTCTTTTATTTATTTGAATTTTATCAACTATTAATAATAATATAATACCGCCTTTTGTAAAAAAAAATAAATAAAAATCTTTCTAAATACTTAGCAGGTCGCTAACTAACTCATCATCATAATAGACAGAAGATTTGCACAGTTGGATATTGTAAATGTTTACTATAATAATTTCCTTATGACACTGTTATCTTGCCATCTACAGTTTGTATTTCATTAGATTATTCTTGGTTATTCCAAAAAGTGAGATCATTACCCTTATGTATGAAAATCAGTACAAGGAAGGGGACTCTCTGCTATGTGCAAAAAACATCTGTAACTGTTTAGAGACCAGATGATGAACATTGTGGCCAAATTAAGAAAAAACCCTCAAAGGAGGACACACAACTGCAAAATCATTATGACATCTGGGTGTCCTTAAAGAGTCACTAACCAAGCGCGAAGCCAGACCATGAGCAGAGGCTGAAGCCGCTGCTCCCACCTTGCAATGATTTACACTACAGCTCGGACTTGGTCTGATTGGCTGCCGTGTTAAAGCAGAAGCCCACCAAAAGATTGGCAGGTATTTAAAGCAGGCAGTGCCGATTTCCACATCAAAAACATACAAAAAAGTAGTATACCAGAGTAATAAAATGGTATACGTTTAGACAAATAAACTTCAGATAAACTCACCATGTCGCCATATATTTCATCGGCCAAGATGGGTACGCATTGCCTGGAGGCCACTGCAGGAAGAGATGTGACAACTTGATGAAGTGGTACTGTATTAATCAAGAATGTGGTGCATTTTATAATAAGTCTTTGGGAGATGATCAACTGGAAGCTTAGACGCAGAGTTTTTTGGAAGGCAACAATGGCAACTAAAGTGCCTGCCTAATTGCTCCTACTTCAACCTACTAAAGATATATGGCAGGTGGCAACTTTGCACGTTAAAATCTGCAGATTTTTAGTGTGCAAAGTTGCCACCTGCCTCCAGTTTCTGACATAAGAGAATTCAAATCTTTCAAAGAGGAGAGGCCTATGATGTCTATATCAGTTCCACAACCACCATTCACAGTCCCACCATTAAAGTGACCTTCCAGTTCAAGAAAAAAACAAAAACGAGAAGAACACTTACATGGTGACCTCCATTTAATCTTTTAAGCTGCCGATCCGCCAATACCCAGGTTCCCCTTGTGTGATCCAAGATGGCTTCCCGGACTATCTGATGCATTCTGTGCATTGATGGTCCAAGACACTTCCTGCTTGTCCAGCCTTGCTGTTGGATTGGCCAGCAGGAAGAGTCTTGGACTACCGAATGCACAGTATGCATCGGGTAATCTGAGAAGAGGGGCGGCCATCTTGGATGGTAGAAGAGGAGCTCAGGAATCGGTAGATCTGCAGACTTAAAGGAGGGCACCATGGAAGTGTTTTTTCAGTTGATTTTTTTTTTTTCCTGAACTGGAGGGTCACTTTCGCTGGTAGACATCTTGTGCCCTGTTTTGAATCCATGCATCGGATATACATTAGTGGGTTTTCTACTTTATTCCGTACGGCCATGCTCAAGGTATATGTGACAGACAGTACACTAGTTATGGGATTCAGTTATGACCCGGTCTACTAACCTGCAAGGATTTTTTGCAAATGTTTCTTGCTGAACACCGAGCCGCAGGGGTTGGATGGGTTGTTGATGATGATACAGGCGGTTTTCTCATCCACCAGAGATTCCATCTGTTTCAGATCAATCTCCCAGGACTTCTCCGGCTAGAAATACAACAGATCAATATTAAGTTCTACGTTCCTAGCAACCATATGAATATTGCCTAAAATAACTGAGAATTTCAATCTAAAAATGAATTTTTTTGCCAAAAAGGAATGGCTACTCATTTTTTAAATATTAGGTACTTGAAGATGCCCACGGAATAGGTAGTGGTAGCAATCACACTGTGGACCAGTATTATAAATGGTACAACATAGGTGGTGGTTAGGGGCCCAGGAGCTTCGAGTTGCACCTTTGGATATGCCAAAATTTGATGCCTATGCAGTAGTATGGTAAACGATGACCTAAGTCTAACAGTTTTAACATCTTGAGATAAGAGAATGACTCCAGGACTAATAATATGCATCTGGTTTATCAAACTGTATGGACTTTGTAGTTCTCTCCTTCTCCCTAGGACTAACGTTATATGGCCAAGTTATCAGTTCTTAGAATATAGAGTTTTCCAATAAAATATGTACTTACTAACAGATTGTAGAGTTTTACTTCTACCCCCAGGGACAAAGCCAGTGTTTTGTAGAGAGAGAATCCAGGACATGGCACCAGTATGTTCTGTCCAGGATTGGCCAAAACCGCGAGAGCCAACTCAATGGCTTGGCTGCAGCCGCTTGTGAGGATGACATCCTAAACGAAGAATAATTGTAATTATGGCACGGAACTAGAGAAATTCTATAGATAAAAATTATTACTAATATTCTTCCAGCAATCAGACACCTACTTTGGCTTCCAAAGGGGCTTCAGGGCAAGTGTAGTACTTGGCAATGACTTCCCGGCTAGACTGGTATCCTGCAAATACAAGACAAGTACAGTGTTGACTGCATAAATAACAAGCAATTTAATTCTGTTGTCCTTTTGGATTGTACAGTAGTTTTGGGGGGATTTTATGACAATGATGAGTTGTGATGACTCTACTGTTCTGGGTTCTATGCACCTGATGGCAACTATTCTTGATTCTAGGCTTGTGATGACTACTTTTGTCTGGATTTGACTTTACTGTTCTTCAGGCTTCTACAGTGGTGATGACACTGCTAGTCTGGATTCTATGATATCAATGACTTCTTTTCTTCTGTATTCTGTGATGGCAACTATTCTTGATTCTAGGCTTGTGATGACTACTTTTGTCTGGATTTGACTTTACTGTTCTTCAGGCTTCTACAGTGGTGATGACACTGCTAGTCTGGATTCTATGATATTAATGACTTTTTTTCTTCTGTATTCTGTGATGGCAACTATTCTTGATTCTAGGCTTGTGATGACTACTTTTGTCTGGATTTGACTTTACTGTTCTTCAGGCTTGTACAGTGGTGATGACACTGCTAGTCTGGATTCTATAATATCAATGACTACTTTTCTTCTGTATTCTGTAATGGCAACTATTCTTGATTCTAGGCTTGTGATGACTACTTTTGTCTGGATTTGACATTACTGTTCTTCAGGCTTGTACAGTAGTGATGACACTGCTAGTTTGGATTCTATGATGTCAGTGACTACTCTTCTGTGATGGCATTCTGTGATGGCAGCTATTCTTGATTCTAGGCTAGAGATTTTTTTTCCTGAACTTGACTTTACTATTCTCCTGGCTTGTTCAATAGTGATGACACTGCTAGTCTGGATTCTATATCAATTCTATATCTTCTGTTCTTCTGGATTATATGATACGAATGACTTGATAATATGATACCAATGACTAGTGTTACTTTGGAATCTACGCCATTGATGACTCTACAGTTATTGTTAAACACATTTGGGACAATTTTACTCAGTTATTAAATTATAAAAATTCTGGATAATATATTACTGGTCAATAATAAGTAGTTTTCAGGCTTACCTATACTTGGAGCATAGCCATTATACTTTTGAGAGTCAATTGCATCTTTCATAGCTCGAGAGACTTCATCATCAGTAGGCAGGTTTCCAAATACTGTGGGGTCACCTGGAATAAAGTTTTTCTTGTTAATGGTGATCACGTAGCTCCTATTCTGTAATGATTGCTGCCTCCAAGACCATATCAGAAGAACAGCAGAAGACCACCAAGATACTGACCTATAGATAAGGCAATCATTGGCTTATCAGGATTCGGCTTGGCTTTCATAGTGTCCACAATGGCTCTTATGGGATTGAACGTCTTCTTTGACATTTCCGATGCTCTCACAGCCCATCTCGGCTTTCTGTTTTTCATCCTCTCGATGCCATTAGGTCTCTGAATATTGACATGAACATCAAGGACTTTAGGGTGGACAGAAGAGCCATTCATCTGGATCACGTAGGATTCTGTCTGCATTTTCTGCAAAAGTACGAGAATAATGTTAAGAGCATAATGCTTCCTTCACAGTTTTTGTGTTGTTTTTTTTTTGTTAATGCATTTCTTACCTTTTCTATTGTTTTTTTTTTTCTGTTCAGCTTTTTTCTAGTGTTTTTCAACCTCAATAGAGATGCCTGAAGGAAAAACAGCAGATAAAAATTCTGTACAACACTGTGTGCTAGGAAAGGAATGCTAAAACCGCTAAACAATCACAGTCACAATCCAAAAAAAACCCAGAACCCCATGATAAGAACAACTTTAAAGTAACATCTGGAGCATAAACAACATGACAAAATTACAAAATTAGGAATGCATGAAACCATCCTTAAAAAGACCATAAAATTATAGTAATAATTAAAATTACTACAGGTAGCAAAATGATTATATCTTTCTAATAGGTATGTACTAAAGATACTGTGCAGTTATAAATGTCACATATAATTTAGGGATTTTATTCATCTAAATTATAATAAAAAAATAGTTTTTTATATATTCAATGCTTTTAATTAGCATTTTTTTCCTAATAGAAATGAAAAATAATTAAAAATGTTTAACGGTGATTACTGCTTTTAATAACTCAGTATAAAATATGAAGTTTCATCATAAAATGTGTATCATATTTTAAACTAAGGAATTTTAATAACTAAGTGAATTAAGTGACTATTTGCCTAGATAGATAGATAGATATGAGGATAGATCGATAGATAGATATGAGGATAGATCGATAGATAGATAGATAGATAGATAGATAGATAGATAGATAGATATGAGATTGATAGATATGAGGATAGATAGATAGATAGATATGAGATAGATAAATATTACACAGATAGATAGATAGATAGATAGATAGATAGATAGATAGATAGATAGATAGATAGATAGAAATATGAGACACCATGGACTATTATACCCCTATACTGCCCCTTTAATTCCCACATTCGTCAATGCTAAATGTTTTTACTTGGACATGCCAATAAAGCTTTATTGAATTGAAAATTGAATTGAATTGATAGATATGAGATGGATGGATAAATCGATGGATAGATAGATAGACAGACAGATGAATAGATAAAATATATGATTGATAGATAGATAAATAGATAATTAGAAAGATATGAAATAGGTAGATGATGGATAGATAGATAGATAGATTAGATAGATATTTGCCTACACACACAAATTTGGTTTGGTAATATTGATCATTTTAATTTGCAATATATTATAGACCAAAAGTAATCTCATTTTAAAATATTAAAGTAAAAAAATTATATGAAAGCACTGCGCATATAACTATAACAATAATCATTAACATATTTTTTAACATAAGGGTAAAGACATTGTTATCACAGAAGGATATTAGAAAAACCACAATGGAGCGGTTATTAATACAGTTTGTGGTAAGAAAAATAAAATAAAAATACACAACATGCCAAAAAATTTAAATTAAAATTGTTACGAACAGCAAACATTTTTTCCATAGTCCGGTTACATTAAAGAACAGAAAATATTAAAAATATATTTAGGTAATATTCAATTTCAAGAACAGTAAAATATAACAAAAAAAATCACAAAAGTTCTAAAAATTACATGTGGAATGTTCTAAATAATTGTTAAATAAATACTTTTCATTAATTTCTCATCAATGATTGTCTGTAATATCGGGTTACCCGTACCTGTCAGGTTAAACTTTCGCAGGGATGAGGGATTCTTTTGTCTCTCGGAAATCTATCACAGCTGACAGGAGATATCACAGACTAGGTAACATCCGTCCATGAAATAGTCCCAAAAAAATGGGTGTTGGACCCGTCTCCCTGCTCCTATTGGCGGAGAAGAGTGGGTAGTGTTCCATTTGCTGAACATACCTCCTGTCGCTTTATGTACCATATTGAACTGATTTGGAAGGCATTTCAGTTAACTATTTCAGAAATGTCCTCTTCTGTAAAAACAACATTGTGTCCTATGTATGGATGTAAACAATGTGCACCAGACAGTCACAAGAATCCACGTGTTCAAAGTGCAGCCTGCAAGGTACAATGAATATCAGCACGGAAAATGTATGATGTAAATATGTCCAGTCTACATAGAGATTCATACATTTTTAAATACATTTTTTGGGTAAATTTTTGTGAATTCTCTTCCATTCATTTCAATGGGAAGCACCATTTGTTTTTTTTTGTTTTTTTGTTTTGTATATTATTTTTTTTTAACACCTGGAAAACAGAATACCCAATCGCGGGGCGGAATCCGCGCTGTACCTCCCTTTGGAATGAATGGAACAACCGCTCAGTACCTGTCCAGGCATTTTTCGCGTGTTTTCTCTTTGTTTGCTTTTTCGTGGATCTTCGCCAAAACAGTTTTGTATTGAAAGGGATTCTGTCACCACCATTTTGCATATTAAGTTATTTATACCACTGGATTTCTCTTATCATAAGGATCCCCAAATGGTTATTGTTATAGGGCCCAGATGAAGATTTGTGGTGTAAAAATCCTTTTTTATCTACTGTCAATCACTTACATTAAGGGGCCCAAGGGGAGGTGACCATGTTTGCTGGAGCCCGGGCTCGGCGATTCCGTTGGAGCCCCGGACCGCCCACCTAATTAATATTCACTTCACTCAGTGAAGCTCCGACGCGGCAATTGATGTACTGCGCCTGCGCAGCCCAGGACCGCACACCTAATTAATATTCACTTCACTGAGTCAGTGAAGCTCCGACGGCGGCTGTAATCCCGCGCAGGCGCAGTGCCGCGCGGAGCTTCACTGACTCAGTGAAGTGAATATTAATTAGGTGTGCCGTCCGGGGCTGCGCAGGCGCAGTACATCAATTGCCGCGTCGGAGCTTCACTGAGTGAAGTGAATATTAATTAGGTGGGCGGTCCGGGGCTCCAACGGAATCGCCGAGCCCGGGCTCCAGCAAACATGGTCACCTCCCCTTGGGCCCCTTAATGTAAGTGATTGACAGTAGATAAAAAAGGATTTTTACACCACAAATCTTCATCTGGGCCCTATAACAATAACCATTTGGGGATCCTTATGATGCGATAAATCCAGTGGTATAAATAACTTAATATGCAAAATGGTGGTGACAGAATCCCTTGAAGTAAACAATTATTGGTTAAAAAAAGTCCAAAAATGCGGGAAAAGACATGAACACAATTTTGTAATAGGATTTCAAAATCCCTGTCGTATTAATTTATTATTATTATTATTATTAATACTACTATTGTTATTTAGCTGTTTATTTTTTTATTTAAAATACAGAAAAAAGTACCTCCAATTTTTCTTGCATAATTTTTTATTTTTTTTTTGTACATTCATAGACACCCTACCACTCCCTCTCAAACAGGAGATGACAAAGCAGAAGAACACAATCATTATCCAATGTATAAATTAAGGTAGGATAAAAGAATAGAGCAGCCTAAGGGTTAGTTCGCACAGTCAGTGTTCGGTCAGTGATTTCCATCAGTGATTGCGAGCCAATACCAGGGGCGAGTCAAACAGACAGAACAGGTGCAAATACTTCCATTATACCTTGGTTTTGGCTCACGATCATCGATGCAAATCACCGATCAATAGGGACCCACCTGTTTTGGGCCCTGAAGCGTCCCTGCGGTCCAAAATTAAAATGTGACTATACTTGGGAAAGGAATAGTCAACATACTGGGTGCCCTTCTTGGGGATGATGGGGCCTCCGTTATGGTTCCCTGACACCAGGAATGGATTGGCCATAGCCCTTACAGGGAAAATTCCCAGTGGGCTGATGCCCAGGGGGCCACCTGAACCCTTCTCACGGCCGGCCAGTGGAAGTTTTTGGGGATGTATTTTGTGCTGCTGGCGGTATTTTGTGATGGACTGTGGTATTTGGCTCTGGAGTATAATGTGCCACCATATGGTTTTGCTGGACCTGCCTTCAATCAGTTTGGACCCAACTACAAAATGGGGCCACTTTTAGTATTTTTTCCAGGGCCACTTTAAGTTCCCAGTCCGCCCCTGTCTGACACCTTCTTTACAAAATGGGTGCTTAGACCTTTCTATGAACATTGTTACAAGTCTAAAAAAATGTCCCCACTCCCTTCACTGGCCGGGGGTGAATCAGCACCAGTGATGTCAGTGATGTGTCCATCCTGCCTGTGTCTTCCCCTGAAGGTGTCAGCATTGGTTCTGGGGTAAGGATGCATGTTTAGACATGCTGAGACTCTCTCCATAGGAAAGTCAATGTATATATACATATATTGTATTTCCTGCACTATAAGACGCACTCCCCCCCCCCAAAAGTGTAAGGAAAATAGCAATACATCTTATAATGCAAATTCTAATCAATAACGCTTTACTCACCGCTCCCTGGTCTTCTCCATGACCTGACAATGAGCGATGTCAAGTCACAGCACAGCACTGCAGGAAGAGCTCGCCGGATTTCCCAAATGGCAGCACCATCCGGAGCAGGAGATATGATATGAGGTCTGATGAGACATATTTTTCTTCTCTGTAAAATCTAGGTGCGTATATATATATAGCAACATGGCTGACATCATCTGCTACAGGAATGTTGAGACACCTCATACTTAATATTTGTCTTATGACCACCTTAAAAATTTGGAAAGACCGGTTTCGTGACCAATGTTCTAACTTCATGTTATCTAAAATGAAAAAAAAAATTGACATGTAACCCTGAGGGTCATTTGCAACACAGCAAATTAAAGAGGACCCGTCCCCTCTCCTGACTTGTCTATTTCAGCAACCATATGAATTCCCCATGTAATAACAACTCTGGAACGTTTATTCTTATGATTATGTTGCGCCATTCCTTTATTATTCATGCTAAAAGTTATGAATGAATTGCTAGCAGTCTTTAATGAAGGTTCAGATGGGTGTTACCTGTTGGGGGTGTGTCACTGCACAGTCTGACACTGGCAGCACTGATTGGATACTGTCAGTGTGCAGTGACAAATCCCCAACTGGTAACACCCAGCTGGATCTTCGTTGAGAACTGCTAGCAATTAATTCAGAACTTCTAGCAGGAATAATAAAGGAATGGCACATGATAGATATTATGTTTGGTTGGAGTATTTCTTTGGTGCTCAGTGGTAGGTAATCCGTATATGATTAAGTATTAGTAACCACGGCACTCAAGGTTAGATTATGCGGAATTATTTATTAATCCATCCAAGTACAAAGATATACTGGCCAACGTTTCGGTCCCCAAGGACCTTGTTCACGGCCTTATGATGCTTTTGAAGATATATCAAGATGGACGCTGCATGATAGAGTCATGAGAACAGAGGCTGCAGAATTCTTATTACATGGGGAATGCATGTTGTTACTATAACAGACATGTCAGGAGAGGCGTGAGCTCCCCTTTACAGTTGTGAGCATGCTTCTTTAGGACACTGGACGTGTTCAACAGTGTCCCTCCCCCGAGTTAAAGGGGTTTTCCGAGATTGTACTACTGATGACTTATCCTCAGGATAGGTTATCAATAGTTGATCGGTGGGGATCTGACACCCAGGACCGCCCCCGATCAGCTGTTTGAGAAGGCACCCGTGCTCCCGTGAGCGCCGCGGCCTTCTCTTAGCTCTTCCTAGGTCAGTGACGTCATTTTCATCGGTCACGTGACCTAGGAGCGGCTCAGTCCCATTCAAGTGAATGGGGCTGAGCACGATACCAAGCACGGCCACTATACAATGTACGGCGCTGTGTTTGGTGAGCGGGGAGAAGGTAGCGGAGCTCACAGGAGCGCTGGTGCCTTCTCAAACAGCTGATTGGTGGGGGTCCCGAGTGTTGGACCCCCACGATAAGATACTGATGATAGGTCATCAGTATTACAGTTCCAGAAAACCCCTTTAATGTATCCAGTATATGGAAACAATGTACAATATGAAAACAATCTCTAATAGGTCAAATTTTGTGAACTCCGTTAGAGCATTGTTCTTTCCTGATGGTGTTACATGATGAATTATGACGCCTCAAAACTAAGAAGTCACAAAGAATTTCAGATATTTTTGTGTATAGTCAGGATCGGACTGGGAACTTAAAGTGGCCCTGGAAAAAATACTAAAATTGGCCGCGTTTTGTAGTTGGGTCCAAACTGATGGAAGGCAGGACCAGCAATACCATATTGTGGCACAGTATACTGCTCCAACAGAGCCAAATACCACAGCCCATCACAAAATACATCCCCAAAAACTTCCATCCGTGAGGAGGGCTCAGGTGGCCCCCTGGGCATCGGCCCGACGGGAAATTTCCCTGTAATGTCTATGGCCAATCCTCCCCTGTGTATAGTTATATATTCCCTGAACTGGATCCCACTGACTTATAAAGAGGTCCCTTGGGTTTCATTCTGGCTGCCGCCATTTTAAGATGAAGAGCGCCCCCTGCTGCGCCATTCTTTCCAGCAACTATGATGGAATATGCGATGGAGATGCCAATGTGAGCTTTAGGTGACAACTTTATGAATCTTAACTGTTTTCTGATGATCGGGTGGATCTCCTTTGGCCAATAAGAATCTGTCTGGTTTGGAAGTGTTACTATCCCTTTAAGGCTTTCAATAGCTGCAATAGACTACACTTTAGATTGGAGCAAGGTCATCGAGGTGTGTTTTTTTTCTTTCATTTGCCAGTTCAATGCCCTCCTGGACTGTACAATACCACCGAGCAAACAGACGTTGCAGTAGGATACTGGGTTTTTTGGAAATTTTATTTAAAGGGATATTCCAATCTCAGACAATGGAGGCATATGGCTACCTCTGGGACCTGCACCTATCTCGTTAACGGTGCCAAAAAAACGAAGCCGGCATGGTGGTGGCTGGCATTGCCACCAAGCGTTCCTATTGGCCCGCTGAAAATAGCCGATCTTCAAACAGCTGATCGTCCGGGGTGTCGGGAGTTAGACCAGCACCGATCAGGTATTGATGACCCATCCTAAGGAGAAGCCATCAGTATCGAACCCGCAAATCCTCTCTTTGACATATTGGGGCAGTGGGTTTGGACGGCAATGGCTTGAGAAAGAGTTTATACACTTTAGTATTTTGATCAGTATTTTTAACCCGGAGTTTTTTTGCATTTTCGTTTTGCGTTCCCTGCCTTCCCAGAAGCCATAACTTTTTTATTTTTCCATTCACACAGCCGTATGAGGGCTTGTTTTTTTGTGGAACAAGTTGTACTTTCCAGTGCCACCATTTAATATTGCATATGATGTGGTAGGAAGCAGGAAACAAAAAATCTAAATGGGGTGGAATTGGGAAAAAAAAAAGCAATTCCGCCACAGTTTTACGGGGTTTCTTTATTGTTCAATAACATTTTCACTGAGTTTTCTATAACCAGTACACAACAACAAGGAAATAGTGCAAAAGCAAAGGAAAAGTACAAAGGCTTGTACGGTACAAAAGGATGGAGATACACAGCATATAAATCCGCCAGTCATGGGCCGAATAAATTAAAATATGGTGATACCCTGTCTCTGCCTGAGCCTCCTTCCCCAGAGACCATAAAGTATACCCTCATATGAATATGGAATTTAGAGGGTTCCCTCACCACACTGGGTCTGGAAGAAAAGAAGCATGGGAGCTAGAAATCCAGGGTAACCACTTGTAACCAATTGTGTGACTTAATCCTGGACTGCAAGGTAGGGGCATAGATTAAAGAGGTTGTCCCCGATATTCTACAGGTTTCAAACCAGCTCCTGAATCTGAATTCTTTTGTAATTGCATGTAATTAAAAATTTTGTATAGCCACTGAGTTATTCAATGAAATGTATACGTACAGCGCCACCTGCTCTTTGTTTTTTTTCTTATTTCTTTGACCTGCTCACTGAGATGGTCGCACATGCTCAGTTTCATCCTTCAACTGCCTCCTGAGTTCTGATAGGGGGAGCATGGACACGCCCCCTGAGCTGAAGCAGAAAAGACACTCCCCCGAGCTGCCAGCTTGATATAAATCTAGTAGAGCAGTGAATGTGGAGATCTCTGGATCCATGTGAGGTACAGGGCTGGTTCTAGCTTTGTTAGAAAGAGACCGTCATGTCCTATATGATGTCTGATTTACATTTTTTACATTATTCATGGGATAACCCCTTTAACTCATGCTGTATATGTTGATCCATTAGTTGAGCTTGTTTTCATTGACGGGCTATGACTTTTCTTGTGGAGGTAAGGATAGGAGCGAACACCCATCTAACTCACTGAGGAATATCAGAGAGACCTATGCACAAAACTGCCAGTTCTGGAGAAAGATTCATATGTAAGTCAGATATCTCTAGCTAGGGTAAGCACCTTTTGCCAGAGAGGTTTAATGAGTGGGCAGTGCCACCACATGTGGGCAGGTGTTCCTTTTTGTCCACATCCACGCCAACAAGATGTTGGATAGGAGAGTAGCACATGTGATAGTCTATCCCCCGTTAAGTACCACCCTAGTTGGATATTTCTATTTTGTTCAGCACGGTTTATACATTGGGATGACTTAACTGCCCAATACATGGCGGAGTGCCACTCCAACATAGAAAAGGTTCACTCTCCCACCTGAGCATGATAGGAAGCTTAGACTGAGCAGAGGGACTGGAGAGGGAGAGGTAGAGAGTGGAAAGTCCTTTTTAGGTCCAGATTCCCTGTTAAACAAGTTAGCAATCTCTACAGGTGAACTCTCCTGTCCCCTATGTACTAGGGAAGAGAGGAAGTGCCTGATTTTGAAGGTACTGGTAGAAACAGGGGTGCACCACCAATGAGGCCAGGTGAGGCAGCACCATGTATGGACAAGAAGGGGGCAGCTGAAGCCCCATGGGCTGAAGAAAAGGGGTTGGGTTAAGAAATTGGCATAGGGGAGGGGGGGCACTGTTTCAGTTCTATGTGCACCCCTGGGTCGAAATAGAAGTTAGACGGGTTGGTCACTGGGTGAATTACACAAGATCCTGTCACTTGAAGATCTTAAATCCAAGTATCCCAATATTCGTTTTAATTTCTTCACCTATCTCCAAGCCAGTAGTTGTCTCCAGAACCTGCTATCTAATATAGCGCCCCGGGAATGGAGTCCAGCTTTACAAGCCTTCTTTAAAGATACCCTGACTCTAGTTACTAGTTACTATAAATTAAGAGTTACTATAAATTCTTGCACACCCCTCAGGACTATAGGCAGGGGGCGAGTGGGCAATAGCCAAATGGCTCAAAGATATCCCACAATTAACAATGTCCACCCCAGACCAGGATTTGGAACCTTCGCTATTTGCCATCTAGCCGTTGTAGGTAAATGACCTTACAGATCTACAGCCGGGCATATATCTCTCCAATTCGGGGTTATCGTATGGGCGTCTTCGAATCTGATAACTGCTTCCGATGTAAAGAGGCGGGGGCAGACATTTTCCACTGCTTGTGGCTATGCCCAGTGATACAATCTTTCTGGCCACACATTTATTACCACTCATCTGATGTCGACAGCACCTCTAGATCCTATATGGGCCATATTTGGATACATTGACCCAACTATCACAAGGTGCACCCCTGGACCAGCTGCAGGAATTAAGACCATCCTCCATACCTGGATCGACCCCGCACCCCCACCATTTAAGCTATTTCTCGAGAAAGCCTCCTTCTTAAAGGGGTTCTGTAGTTCTGTAAAACTGATGATTTATCCCCTGGATAGATCATCAGCATCTGATCGGCGGCGGTCCGACACCCGGGACCCCCGCCAATCAGCTGTTTGAGAAAGCTGTGGTGCTGCAGGAGCGCCGCGGCCTTCTCTGTGTTTACCACAGGCCCAGTGACGTCACGACTAGTATCACTGGCCTGAGCGGGGGCTAAGCTCCATTTAAGTGAACAGAGCTTAGCCCTGCCCAGGCCAGTGAAACTAGTCGTGACATCACTGGGCCTGTGGTAAACACAGAGAAGGCCGCCGCCGATCAGATGCTGATGATCTATCCAGGGGATAGATCATCAGTTTTACAGAACTGCAGAACCCCTTTAATAAGGATGGATCGGGTGGAGGCATCTTCCAGGAAGGAGATCCATGTGAAGCAGATATGTTGTCTTGTGTTGTTTTATAGATATGCTTCAGTTCACCCCCTGGTATCAGACGCGTGTTTTATTATTTGATCCGCCAATCTCATGGCTCACTGGGAGTCGCCTCATGCTTGCTTAGATGTTTAATCCAAAACTGTGGAGGAGATGTGATCACGTTGGGCTTTTGTTGTGTTCTTCCCACCCCGTTTGTGGGGTGTTACGTTATGGTTTCTAAGTTCAGGTACGTTACTAATCACCAGGAGCAGACCCCCCTGAATCACCTGGCGCAGACCCCCTGAATCACCAGGAGAAGACCCCCTGAATCACCTGGGGCAGACCCCCTGAATCACCTGGGGCAGACCCCTTGAATCACCAGGAGCAGACGACCTGAAATCAACGTATCCGACGTAGCAAAACACTGCCGGATTCACTATAATGGGATCCATCAGGTTTCCGGCATGACAGATCCCATTATATGCAGGAGGCCATGGTGGTGTCCAGCTATGCTCCTCTGCCGGAACAGACTACTGCAATACCATAAGGCCCCTTCCAGACGAGCGTGTGACACACACATCTTTCGCATCCCCTGGCCTGAACTCCCGGCACTGACGGGGTCACATAGCATTATACTGATTTATGATGCTATGTAACCCTTACAGTTCTGGAGTGTATTGGATAACACTAACAGCATTATGTTAGCATTATACAACACATTCCCAATTACTGGAGACATTAGCAATAAAAAAAAATTATTAAAATGTTAATGTCCCACAAATGTCTTGTATGATCTTAATGGGAGGGGGGTCACCAAGTGTAAAATAAAATAAATACATACATAAATCTGTAAACAAATGTATAATTACATCAATAAACACATCAATAAATAAATAAAAACATTGCATTAAAAGGCCACCACTAGCTTCACTGCAGGTAATAAAAGTGAAAGCAAGAAATAGTAAAATAAAAATACCAAAATACTAAATAAAAAAGAAAAGTAAAATAATAAATAAAAATGGCACAAAA